>OU898276.1:180702165-180944665 GCA_918026665.1 Diabrotica balteata
TGTATAAACTTTTATGTTGTTGTAAAGTCGGGGGTGAAGGGAATGTATTGGTTGTCTATAATATTAACTTAATTACTACATATTTATACATATATCTAACTTACAACTAAGACTAATATAAAAATTAATATTAAACTCATTTAATTTCCGCATGGTTGCCAAATTGAGCTTTCTTGTCCCTCTCTGGTGTCTTCAAGAGGACCTATCCTAAGCTTAAGTCTGCCGACTTCCCATATAATTTCATTTCAGTAGTATTATATATTAATAGTATTAATCTTAATTATATTTATATAAATAATGTACATTTCAAAAATAGTAAATATTAGAGACAACCGACGGGGAAAATACTGACTGCACTAGTGATGTTAAGTCATATAAATTTGTAAGTTTACTTGTTTAATAAAACTTCATTTTATACTTATTACTTTTATTTCAACTGATTAATCAACGGATTGGTTAAAGTCGATATTTGTCACAATACCTAAGAAACATCGTCAAAAGACATGCGGTGATTAACGGACAATAAGTCTGATGATGAGTCACGTTTTGAAGATCTTCCTGCGAGTAATACACAGCAGAATTTACACGCTGTTAGAGAACAGAATTAGCAATACTCAATTTGGGTTTAGGAGTGGCTTGGGTACAAGGGAAGCCTTGTTTAGTATACATGTGCTAGTACAGAGATACAGAGATATAAATCAAATGTGTACATTTGTGCAATCGATTTTGAAAAGGCTTTTGATAAAGTCCGACATAACAAAATGCTAGAAATATTGGAAACAGCTGGATTGGACGATAAAGATCTACGAATAATTACAAAACTATACTGGTATCAAGTGGCAAGAATAAAGGTTGAACAAGAACTGTCGGATGAAATAAATATAAAAAGAGGAGTGAGACAAGGCTGTACATTGTCGCCTTTATTTTTTAACTTATATTCGGACGAAATATTTAAGGACACGTTAATGGAGCCAACCGAAGGTATTATTGTGAATGGAGTAACCGTCAACAATATTAGATATGCCGACGATAACTTAGTGCTTGCTAATTGCGGAAAAGTCCTTCAAAATCTGATGAACAAAATAAAACAGACTTGTGATCAGTATGGATTAAAACTCAACGTTAAGAAAACTAAATATATGATAGTTAGCAAACAAAATTATATACAGGATGACGGTATAAAAGTCGGATATGCCGCACTGGACAGAGTCGAGAAACTCGTGTATCTCTGCAGTATTATCAATGAGAGCTGGGATCCAACCTCATCTAAATAACGCCGAACACACCAAGATGAACTGGAGCTCCATTTTGCTGGAACCATATCTGATTAAAATTGGCCCCAAACAAGTTTCTCAGTTTAGGTACAATTTCATTTCTAAGTAACATTTCGTAACTATCTGACGTTGAATTTCCTTTGATAAAAAATGGCCCAATTAACTGATTACCTACTATACCTAACCATACATTTAATTTTTGTGTTCTTTGAGTATGGTTTTCACGCATCCAGTGTGGATTCACGTCACTAGAGTACTTTAAATTGTGTCGATTTACACTTCCACACAGTGCAAAGATTGCTTCATCGGAAAAACATTCTGTTAACGAAATTTTCATCATTTTCAATTTTATCCATCATTACCTCAGTAAACTCTAATCTACGATCGAAGTCATCTTCACTTAATTCTTGCAATAAGTTAATTTTATATGGTTTAAATTTATTCTTACATAATACACGTAAGACTGAAGAACGACCTACATCATGTACTTGTGCAACCCTGCATGAGGATCTATGTGGATCTTTAACAAAACTTTGCATTATATCTAAAGTTTTGTTGTTATTTATAACTCTTTTCGGTCTACCTGATCGGTATATATCTTTTACTTCTCCAGATTCCTCAAATCGCTTTACGTTTTTTTGTACCGTCGGTTTGGGAAAGTATTATTGAACAAGTTGGTTACTTCAAGGTAAGATCTTTCGTTTCTCACATTAGTAATTCTCTCATCATTAGAGTTCGTAGAGAAGCAATTTATCTTGCAGAACTTTTCGAAATACAACTACTGTCAGTTTTAGTTAATAATGTAAATGGTGAAATGACTGAATATACAGGGTGATGAATTTGAAAAGCCAAAGTTACTAATAATATAAGAGAAACGGCAAACCTGGCACCATTGCATATATCAAATATGGAATCTCCGTATTCCAAAATAGGTGTACCTTAAATTTTGTAAAATTATCACTAGCAATTGACGAGATAATTGGTCGTTTCCAGACTTTTGAGTCACTCTGTATATAGAAAATCAAAGACGTTAGTCCCATCAGAAAATCGAGCCCGGATTTTTTTAAATCCACGTTTTTTATATGTCGATGGTTTTTAAGAACCATAGTGGAACAGCAGAAAGCCCCAAAATTTTTTTGTAGATATTGAACAGCTGATTCTATTACATCTGATCATTATTTTTATACAATAAAAT
The DNA here is from genome assembly GCA_918026665.1 of Diabrotica balteata. Lineage (NCBI taxonomy): Eukaryota > Metazoa > Arthropoda > Insecta > Coleoptera > Chrysomelidae > Diabrotica > Diabrotica balteata. The sequence continues at coordinate 180,704,635 of OU898276.1, forward strand.
ATCGAGAAGTCAATATAAATATATCTAAAATCAGTACCGTAACGACTTGTAGTAATTAATCTCAATTACTTATAATATATTAAAACCGCTCCTTTTCTTTTTAATAAGGGCGTGTACTCGAAAAGTACCTTACTATACTAATAGTTCATTTTATGTTAATAGTACTCTCTTGAATCTAGGTTTGATTCTTATAAAAGATACACAGAATAAAAAAGTTGTAATAGAAAAGTGTATTTTACTTTATATTTACATCTTATACTTAAAACTTATAAATTTGTGATGTTTATTTAGAATAATTTGCATTAATATAATGGAAAAGCACCACAAGAAGGAAAAGAATTACTCCAAGAGCATTAGAGAGAAGTGCCAGGTGAACGTCGGTGATCATTCTGAAAATAAAAAAGGTAAGTCAATATATCAGTAATTATAAAATATTACATTATAATAAGGAATATAAATAGCTGAAAAATGAATTATTATTTATCTACTTATTAACAACAATAAATGTATAACTTAAAAATACAATACAATATAAAACTTAATTTAACAAAACAAAATAGCACAGCTACAGTACAAATATTAGTAAAATATCTGATTATACTCGGTTCGCTGATGACAGTCCCAACTGCCTAGTAGTCATTATTTTTTGCTACCGTAAGTAAATTTTGACCGACTGGCAGTAGCTGGATATTACTATACAACCAAGCATTAGTGCTTATGTCTAATATTTAAACAAAAAATATTCGCATGCGGTTTATTAAAAAAAACTGCATCAATAACAAAAGGTCATTTTTAAAGTTTTATAGTTATAGTAACTGAAGGTTTTCACTCCGATTTCGTTGAACCTATATCGATTTTCATGAAAACTGGTGAGTAGTTAGAGGATACCTTAAGAAACAATTTGCGCTTTTACCCTGGGGGTGGATGCCACCCCTTCTCGGGGGTGGAAATTATTTTATTAAAAATATCCCCAGTAATCGATAGAGGGATCAAAGATTAACAAAATTTATCTTATAAAGTTATTCAAATAAATCCATACTTTTTGAGTTATTGGAGATCAAAGATTTTAATTTTTCTTAAAAAAAATACATGTTTTAAAGCGGTTTTTCATAAATAACTCAAAAACTATAAGTTTCTATAAAAAAGTTGTCATTACCAAAATTGAAGCTAATAAAAAATTGAATAAATTCCTTACTTGAAAAACCTTTTAATATCAATTCAAAGTGAGTTATAGGTAATTGAATGTATTTTTTTTTTCGGCGAGTACTCAAATCTGAATATTTAACCTTAAATAACGGGAAAACAAGGCATTTTATAAAATATACTTATTTAACAATTTTCAAAGTACTCAAAAATACCTATAAAATGAGTTCTAGAAGAAGTTGATAGCATCAGAATTAAGCAAGTTATGATGAAAATAAGAGGACCCTTTCGAATTTTTTTGAAAAAAGTGGAGAATAAAACATGCGCCATTTCCACAAAAATTAAAATTTATAGTAATCCCTATAAGACTTTCTTTATTTTAGCATAAGTAATGACCTCAAAAATTTTGACCGGTTTTTTTTCCTAGGTTGATGGCACTGGCAAAGCCAAAACGCCAGTCATGTGACCGGTAGGGAATGTATATTTTTGAAAACAAAAAATTGATTTCAAAAAATCAAATTAATTTTTCAAATTTTCATTTTCTTTTGAAAATAACTTCATATATATATATATATATATATATATATATATATATATATATATATATAATATATATATATAATATATATATATATATATACTCAAAATACTTAAAAAATGATAGAAAACAAAATTTGAGGTTTTTTTTTATATTTTTGTAGGATAAAAAATAACTAAGATAAAAACGTTTAAAACCTAAATTTTACTGCGAGACCATGTAACCAGGGCCCTTTAACCTTTTATCTTTTAAAAAATAAGGGATTTAAAAGATTAAATTTAATACGACTTTGTAGCCCTTGAAATTACCTTTCAAATGGTTTTTGAGTAAACCTGATATCATAAAAATTATCTTAAGAACTCAAAGTTATTGTAAAAAAATCAAGAACATTTTTTTAGAAAAATTTTTGGAGTAGAGATTTTGTGTGTATATATAGGAAAAAAGATAGGTAATAAGAAGCAGACGTGTCGATAGGTATATGCTCACGAAATATACATGTGTGGATGTGCGTATGTATATTTTGAAGATAGAAGAAGCTAGTGAAAGGAATTCTGTATATTTGCTCAAAAACATAGTGAAACTTTCTAGTATGCTGTGTCGATTGAATATTTCAGTACTCAACAGATATAGCTGCAACGTTCAAGGTCACTTCATCGATAAAGGGAGGAGCCAAAACTCAGTTATATACAAGCGGCTGAATCGTAAACATTCATATATTTAGCATTGAACATAAATTCTACTGCGTTTGCTACGTTATCGGATAACTTCGATAACATTGGATTCTGAGTGCACAAGATCGTGAAATTATATGCTCGGTTTTATTATGACTAATAAATTAGCAAATAACATTATTTTATCAATTACCTCAAACATTTTAACTTTGATATTAGTGCTCTATCTAGATCGATATAATATATATATATATATATATATATATATATATATATATATATATATATATATATATATATATATATATATATATATAATAAGCCGCTGATATCGATGCCATTTTAGAAACTGGCAGGTAGTGCACACCATTATTGTACGGAAGTGCAAAAGATGTGAGTATGAGTAAACTACAACGCATCGAAGACCTATCAGCTTATCTGGAACAGATGCGTAACGAGTCCTTTATTAAGGCTACCACCAAAAATAGTACAGTAACGTTTTCATCTCTGGTTCCAACGGTTGCTGCATTGGAGGAACACATCAAAAGAGTTTATTTACAAACCCAGATATGGCATGGAAACAAAGACATTCGTCCAGTTAACTGGGGATGGTGCAAAATTGAAGGGTCTTTGTTTCCAACTAAAATTCCCAATCCACCTGCTCCAGAAGAATTGTTAAAAATGATTTTTTGCAACTGCAAAAAAGGGCGCGGCGTTTATTGCGGGTGTCGAAGAGTAGGGTTATTTTGCAATGCAGTCTGCGGATCACGCAGTGGGAACAATTGCCAAAATAGCCCTCCAATTAATGAAAAAGCAGAAATTGGTGAAGAGACCTCTGATGAAGAGTGAAAAATTAAAGTACTATTAATATTTGACAAATTTATGAAACATCACTTAAATAAAAAATGAATGAACTTTTTATACATTTTAATATTTATATTAATACGTTTTCCTCTTAACTAACAAATTAATTTTTTTATAAGTCACATAAGCACTGAAAAAATTGTTCAGGAAATGTGGAAAGAATAATATTAATAAGGTTTGGAATATATTAATAAAGTTTATCATAACCAATAAAAAAGCTTCTAAATGATTAAAGCTAATAAAAAACCATTTTCCATTATTTTTATGACAAGTGGTAGTTTTTAAGGGTGCAAAATTATGCAATAAATAAATAAATACTTTAATACTCAGTAAGTAAATGAGATTTATTTAAATTCAGTAATGTGTTATTAAAATAATTAAAGTTTCTTGAAATTAATTTTTTTAATGATTCTGCTTTAAGGTTGTGGTTTTTAAGGGTTGAAATTTTACAGTCAATCAAAAATGAAATCATAAACAATAAAGAAACTATTTATGTAATATTAATATCGATTTGATATTTCAGAAATATAAAAAAATGATTTTTTCATGATTTTCGATTTAAGGGATAGTTGCTAAAAGGGTTGAAAAATTAATTAAAATCATAAATCATGCTTATAAATGTTGCAAAATATTTATTTTATTTAATTAATCGAGATTACTCATGCCAGAATGCTTAAATCTGCATTTTTTAACATTTTTAACAAAAGGGGTGGATTTCACCCCTAAAATGCAAAAAGCGCAAGTTGGGCATATGTCACTTTTGAAGTTGAGGGTAAAATATACTCAATCCCACATTTTCATGCAAATCGATGGAGGTTCACCGAAATCGGAGGTAATAGTTGATTTTTACCTTGATTCACTGTACTATTAGTATTTACAGCTGGTTCCTAAAAAAACTGATACGACTCTTAAAGCATATTTTGTAGAAAATTGAGCAGTGTATTTTAAAGGATAAATATTTATTATTTACATACTGTCACTGCCAAATCTTAAAATTTGACAAATAACTTATTCTGTTCAACCTTAAAAAATGGCTAAATATGCTAGCAAAGAAACAAAAGCAAGAATTATAACGAAATTAAAAGATATTTGGTCACTATCTGCCGTAGCGAACCATTTTAACGTAAGCAAAACAACAGTTTTTATTATTAATAAAAGATGGAGAGAACAAGAAACTCTCGAAAGAAAGCAAGATTCTGGAAGATCAAAAATATCTACCGCTCATGAAGATCGTACGCTTTTGTAGAGATTAGAAGTGAATCCCTTTGATGAAGCGAAAAATGCAAGAATTATGTCACGGTTTCCGGAAGAAAGACAACAACTTGGCACAGAATTAAAGCATCGCGTCTTAGGTACCGAACTGCAGAAAAAAAAACAAGCTCTTACACCACAACAGAAGCAATCAAATTAGGATTGACAGCTGTTAAAAACGCGAGGTATCAAAGGTAAAGTGAAAGAGGATGACGAGTGTCAGATTATTCTGATCAGAATTTGAAGCTCGTTTTATGCATTTATTGATTTAAGTAAAGTTTGCATTTAAGAAAAATAAAAAAGTGTATTTTTAATTACATGATAACCATTGATACCTCGCGTTTTTAACAGTTGGGAACCCTAATTTGTGACTATTTTCTTCTCAGACAACCTTATATTATCGTATTAAAAAATTAGCTTTAACTTTATATAAAACACATACTATACGTCACGAGCAGCTTATTTTAATTAAAAAATAAATGAACGAAATTTTTGTTCAAGAATTTATTACAATTAATTTAATTAAAACTAATTGCGGCCACTTTTTGACTTACAACCTGATTAATGTATTCTCCTACTCTTTAATGTATGTAAAATTGAGTTTCATTAACTACATTATGAACGTAGCGATTATGCAGTGAGATCTTAAACTATAATATAGTGTAATACCAAAAGGGGACAGAGCAGAGAAAGGAGTAGCGATTCTGATAAAAAAAATACCACGAATATCGATATCATAAATAAAAAAAATAATGAAGTAACTCATGAACGTCGTGGGAGGAAAACTAGCATTAATATTAATATATAACAAATCCCAATAAGCTTACAGAAGCTAAAAAGAGATCAGGCTTGGACAAAATCACTGAAGAACTAGAGAGTGACTACCTAGGATTTATGGTCAATGTATGTGATGAAGATAATTCCGACGAATTAATTCAATTTAGTGACCATGATTCATGTTCCGAACAGGAAGTTAATGCTGATGATGAAAACCTTCACACTATTGATAATGAAATCCAAACAGAACACAAAACACACCTTTCTTTGTCACAAAATAGGATGGTAAAAACATCCGCTGAAAAGCAAATTTGCGAAATATGACTCTAGAAATACAGTCAAAATATTTCGTCAACCTTCGGAAAGCAAAGAACAGATTTCTGATGAATTAGGTGCCTTTATTTATTTTTTCACAGAATATATGATTAAAAATATTTTGAATTATATAAATGCATTTATTAGAGATATTTAAGTCTACATTAGACAAAGAGATGCTAAAGAAACAAGAAAGGAAGAGAAATTGGCTCTTTTAGGCTTATTTTATTTATTCGTGTTTTCAGACTTAAAAATAAAGAAGATCGTCTACAAAGAAAACGATTAAATTGTTTCGCCCCAATTCGAAATATTTTGGATTAGTTTGTCAACAAATAAAAAAACAATTATTGTCCAGCGGAACACATAACAACAGATGTGATGCTGATTCCGTTTCATGGCAGATGTAGCTTTATACAGTATATTTATACCAAATAATCCAGCTAAATATGTATACTATATACTGATTGTATGATTATAAAATCTTTTATGTTTCAAATTTAGACATATACCCTGGGAAATAACCTGAGAGGAGATACAGAGCTTAAAGTCTCTAACAGATGCAGTCCTTAGGATGGTAAAGTATTTTGAAAATATAAATTGAAAACTAAGCGCAGATAACTGGAATACAATTACATCTTGCCAAACTTATTAATTACAAAAACTTCTTGAGAAGAAAATAACATCGGTTGATATTCTAAAAAATATCCAGCCAAACTTGTTCCTAAACAAAGATATGCCCATACACTCATCTATCTTTTCTTTCTCTGACAAAAAAAAATTAATTTCTTATATATTCAAACAAATCTAAGGAAGTAGATTTTCCTTATGTTTAAAATATATAGCCAGCTCCCCAATTTATTGAAAAAGAGTTATAACATAGTAGCATACACTGCAGTTACCACAACAAACTACATAAAAAATCGTGATAGTTGATTTGTAGTCTTAAACAATTTTGGGCTCAAGTGACGTTAAAAATAAAAAAAAATTAAAAATAAAATTAAAAATAAAATTGTGATTTTAAAAATCCAATTATTTTTAGATGAAAATTTAATGTGTGGTCAAGTAGAACACCCTGTATTAGAATAATCCATGAATGTGTCAAAAGAAATTCGGGTTGCCTAACGTATATGACTGATATAATAGTTGTTCTCGTTTTTATTTATCACAATAAATACTATGAATTCATATAATTTAAAGAGAAAAATAATTAACTGAAGTTGATCATATAACACGTTTCAAATAATTTATTTGCAAATATTTTATGTTTTTATAATTATGTTGGCAAGGGACAACCTAAAAATCGTTTAAAATGGTCAATATGACATTATGACATATGTCAAATGTGTCATTCATTTAAATCTGTTTGAAATATTTTTTCCTATTATTTTTTTCTTTAATATCGAGTTTTAAACTAAACAAAGGGTTATAAGTAACTTTTCAATGTAACAAGGGGCCAGAATAGTCAATAAGGTAAGCCTAGCATTCTTTATAATAATTTAATGCCTCAATATATTAAAAACCAACAAGGTATATTAACGGTTATATTCATACCAAAGAATATAGACTTTGTTCATACTTAAAGTTCTAGCAACACTGTTATAAGTAAATGTACTAAATATTGTAGTTATTAACATAAAAAATATAAGAAAAACAAAAATTTCTCAAATAGCAACAATATATATTTAAAAATGAAGCTTTCATTTTTAAATATAATTTCAATATTGCTTTGCTTGATGTATTTTGAGAACGATTTCCAAAGTGGACATCGAAACGTAAAATAAACTTAATTTTAAAGCAAGACTGTTGCTTATTCTCAACAAAAAGAGTAAATTGTAATAAGATGCCACAAGATAATAGCTTCAGAATAATCGCTGTTTTTAAAATTAATAATAAAATTTCAAACTTTAACTTATGCAATTACTGTATGAAAATATTCCAAAACTGCATGTCCAATTGGATTTCATATCTTTTAATGGATATTAAGATTAATATATTCAATTCTAATATGAATGTAAACTTGAAGATGCAACGTGTAAATAAATGTGCAGGCACTTACTTTGTAGTCTGAATATCTTTTCTCAGAAATAGTTGTATTAAAAACTTCCTGTAATTTAATTTTTAATGGAAAAGATCCTTCTTGACAACAAGGCAGCCAGCCGGTAAATGTCAATTTTTGACAATTGACGTACAATCTGTTACGTGTGTTTTTTCAACTTACACAAGTGTAATTGAATTTTGTTCTCAACCAATGACTAGTGAAAGCGTGTCTGTCGATTGGGTTACATAAAATTGGGAGGAAAAATATGATTAATTTAAAAGCCGGCAATATTTGAATAAAGCTTTTAAATGTATATTGAGTAACAACGATTTGTGAAAGTTTTTCTATAACTTCATTTTCATTATTTTCTCCTGAAACTTCTATTAACTTTTGAAATAATATATTGCCGTAAACGGATAACGGGAATCTATTCCTTTGGTAACTTTTTTCTGATACAGACTTTATAGCCGAAAAAACGTGTAACATGACATCGCTAAACGGCATATAGATAATTTGTGAATTTAATGTGCCCGGGTATACATTTTTATGTGTAAAATGATACCCGAACTTTTTATGATTAGGACATTAGGAGTGCTGGAACTCTAGTGCCCCTAACTTTAATAATAAGTACTGTGTTTAACTTCGTATGTGCGCATAATGAGCTAATATAAAGAACGTTTATGCAACAGAAGACGAAGGATGTGCCACAGTAGAAGATCGATTTCTACTATTTTTCAAGAGAAAAGACATCCAATATTAGAAGGCATTAGACTGTTCCAAAAACAATTCCGGACATCTTTCCGAAACTGTTTCCTTGTTGCATCTCAGATTTGATCAAATATTTCGTTGTTAATACACCTCATCTTTTATAGGCCTTTCTCTGGTTCCTTTTTTTTGAGACTTCCATGTTTTTATGATTCTTATTCTCAATTTTATGACATTCTTTTTATATCACCAAGCCAGTTTAGCCTTCGTGGCTTGACACAAATCTGAATATATCTGCGCTCTACAGTGATTAGTCGAGCTCATGGTTCCTTTTAATTTTACACATACAGTCATTGCGATTATTATATTTCTTAATATTTTGCGCTAAAAGTTTTTTAATGTCCAATTTTTAATTTAACTAAAATAAGTAATTGATGAGTACACATTTTACGTCCACATTCCACTGTTTGCCAAATAGCTGTGCGATGATTATCTGGGATGGGAAGTGTGAGTAGCGCGAGATGGTTTCGTGTCTTTTCTCCATAAATTTTGATGCAACAGAGTGTGATGCTCTTTGCAGCATATCGAACAGCTGCGAGAGGAGCAATCAGCATGATTGTGTCTTGTACCCAAACAATTGGAGCACATGTGATTTGATTTCAGAAAATTGTATTTTTCAGCTTAAGAGAGAGTAGAAAATTATCTTCATGAATAAATTTTGTCATTGCTGTAGTTGCATTTTATGTAATTGCGAGATGGGACGAAGGCATAGGCATTCAAATGGAGAGAGGTGGTATTAGATTTATTATGTGATTTGTCCCTTTTTGATTCAGGGATATTTGTTAAGTCTGTGAGAATATTGCAGCGTTTATTTTAGATTTCAAATAATTCAACTATTGAGGGAGTACAATTCCGATCTCTCATTTCTCCGTTGTGCCGTTTGGTGGGTAAAATCGAGTTTTCGAATTATTAAATTAATTAGGAGATAATCCGAAGAATTTATTGGAACTTTAAACATTTGACAATTGCTTCTTGATAGTGCTGGGAGATCTGTTATAGAATTAATGTGCGAATTAATTATTGCGAGATTATTGTCATATTTCCTTTCGAACATGTCAATTTCGAGATCAAAGTTTTCGTGTGTGATTTCGAAAGGGTCAATGAGATTGAGAGATTCGCCTCGAAGTGAGAATTTTGAATTTTAAGTAAATGAGTTTTTGAGCCTTAGGGAGAGAGTAATTTTCAATAATGAGAGAGGAAAATAATTGTTATCGTCGGATTCTATTTGGTCAAATTTCGTAATAATTTTTGAAAGCATTGATTAATTGAGTTTTTTTGTAAGATAATTCTAAAGTATTGGTTTGAATATCGAGAAAATTGTTTATCCAATTTAAAATCCTTGTGATGGTCGATTTGCTTATTCCACGTTTCCGTTTCCGCATAATGCTGAAATGCTGCTCCAATCCAGTAATTTATAGAAAAAAAGACAAAACCGCCAAATTCAACGTTTTTAATGGTTGTAACAAACTTTAACATATTTTCATACAATTCAATTTTTTCATACATAAACCATTTTTTGCAATATATTTCGAAGAAAATGCATAAATAAGACAATAAAACTGAAAGAGTGATTAGCTTTTAAATAGGAATTCTAAAAACTATAAAACCTAATGACACACTTTCAGGTAAACATTAAACCTGCTTTTTATCGAAGTTGGTCAAATGACAACTTTACGAGCAGGTATCTTAATGGAAAAACGGGATTTTTAAACTGGTTTTTTTGAGATGATAAATTGGAACCAAACCGAACATGTTTTTGTATTTTAATTGTAATAGAAAAAAATAAATGATTCTCAGTGGTAATATTAAGACTTTAACAAATTGCATGAGTTATTATTATTAATGTAGCAAATATCGTTCTTGAATAAAACTTTCTGTAATTTAATACAAAAATTCTGTTGTAGATATGTATATTGCATCAGTAGCTACCACTATTAAGTTCCATGAGTTTCCTAACGGCAACGTTATTCATAACTACCAGCCTGGAAAAGTAGAGGGTCCAATCCGAAGCGTCTCTTGGAGCCGAGATGGTAATTGGTTAGTCGTAGTTCCTCATTCCGGTCAGACTGAAATAGTAAGTACTAAGGACCAACTTAAGCTTCTTAAGACTATCCATGAAGTAGATGAGCCCACAGTAGCTTGTTTTCAAAACACGACAAAGAAACTTGTCGGTATAGGAACAAAGAGTGGGTTAGTGCTAATATATGATATTAAATCTAGAAATGTTAAGAAGAGATTTCCTCGAGCCTCAACACAAGTTACTCATGTGGCGTTTACAGCTAAGGATACTCATTGTGTTGCAGCTTGTAAGAACGGGGAAGTACTGGTTTACAATAATGTAACGAACAGTCCACCTGCCAACCTTAGAGTTCCAAAATCAAACTCAGTCAGTTGCCTTAAAACTAATCAGTTAAAAAGGAATTTAGTTTTAGGAGGTAGCAATGAAGGCATCGTTGTTGTTTGGGATATCAATATCAACAGAAGCAAATTTTGCACTGAGGCTCACAAAGCGCCTGTCAGTTCTGTAGCTTTCTCACCTGTTAATCCAGACTTGATAATTACTGCCGGTTCTGATAGGCAGTTCTGTTTCTATGACATAATAGACAACAAATGCATAGCTAATGTTCCGGTTGAAAACAACATCACTGCCGTAGATTTCTCACCAGATGGAACCTCCTTCGTTTTGGCGTCTCAAAATGGCCGAGTGTATGTGTATGATTCCAGAAATATTCAAGAACCTGTACACTCTTTTATAGCCCATAAAAGTGCAATAAAATACATCGCATTTCAAAAAGTAAACGAAAGCAACGACTCAAGTGTATGTAGTATATCTAAGTCTAGCGAAAATAGTGCTTGTTTACTAGCCGAAGATATCAAAAAACAACCTCGCAGAAGTGTTAGAACAAGCGATTTCTTTGGAATGTACGTGCATACCGTAGACGGTGCATTGGAAGCAAAATCTGTAGCTTCTATGGAAGGTGGCGACTCCTTTATAGCGGCACTAGGTTTAGATAAAAGCAATGCCTCAGAATCTGTCAATAACGATGACGTTTTTCTTAAAGCTGATATCAGTCGTTTACCTAGCATCCATGATGCAGAACTTCCTTCCTCGAACTCCATTCATCTAGGAAAAGTGGATGTAAGCGATTGCAAACCCAAACAATTCTCTTCGACGCCCAAATTTCAGTTCTTTACAAAATCGGAAATGAGTCCCACTATTGTACAGAATGTTGTACCTAATAATGCTTCCACCAGTGACATTAAAGCTGTAGTAAGAGAATGTTTCAACGAAGAATTTAGGAACGTAGTAAGTGATTTAAAGAACGATATTAAGTACCAAGCTACTCACACCACTTACCAATTGAGATCTATGCTCCTCGACATGCAGATGGCAATGGTTAAGGAGTTTATAAAAGTTGAAAATTTTAATAATAGATTGCGCGATGATATGTTGCCGAACTCGAATTATGAAGCTAGTTTAGTAGAAGAAAACGATAGATTACGGAAACGAATTGATTTCTTAGAGGAACAATTGAAGAATTTATCAGAGGATAAAGAAAGTGGAGTGTAGTATGTTTGTTTTTCAGAATGTTTGTATGTAACTTAAAGTGTTTTGTATTGTATTTTTTATACTGATAAATATATTTTTATGATGTATTGTTTGTTTTCTAAACTTATGTGATAACTCAGGCTTTAAAATAGTATTCTAGCCGTGGTAAATTGTTTTCTGAGTTTATAGGCCATAACTTTTTGTGGCTAACTTGTCATCTGCATCTCTCTCTTCAATCCTGACCCCTCAGGGGGAGTGTAGTGGTCGACGTGATGTCGTGTATTGTCCGTCTCCAGAGATCTCTGTCTCTGGTCATTTCTTTTAATTCATGCATGGGTCTTTGGCATATTCCTGTAATTTGATCTATCCATCTTGTTGGGGATCTTCCTCGTGATCTTCGGCCTTCTACCTTTCCTTGTATTATGAGTCTTTCCATGTTTTCTGTGTTTGCTCTCATAACATGCCCAAAATATTTTAATTGTTGGAGATGGACTTTACTAGAGAGTCGTTGGCTAACTTTTAGCTCTCTTAAAATTGAATTATTTGTTCTACTGTCGGTCCAAGGAGTAACATTAGTCTCAAACAGAACATTTCAGTGGCATCTATCTTTCTTCTCTCCGATTGTCTCAGAGTCCAAGATTCACATCCGTAGGTCAGTATTGGGAATATTAAGCAGTTGATCAACCTCATGTTTATCGCTCTTGAAATTTGACAGTCCTTCCATATTTTGGTCATTTTTGCTGTGGCAACTTTTGCTAGATCACATCTACGTTTAATCTATTCTTGTAATGACCCTGTGTTTGTGATTAATGATCCCAGATATAAGTATGAGTTCACAACCTCGAACCGGTCAATTGTGGTTATGTGTGGATGATTGTTGTGTAGTCTATCCACTATCATGATCTTTGTCTTTGATATGTTTAATTGCAGACCAAATATTTGACTTTCGTTTTCGATCAGTCGTATAAGTTCCATCAGCTCTGCTTGACTATTTGCAGGAAGGGCTGTGTCATCTGCGAGACGTAGGTTGTTTAGTTTATGACCATTTATTGAGATGCCCTTTTCCCATCCTTCAAGTGCTCGTCGCATAATATACTCCCCATATATGTTGAATAATTGTGGAGATAGTATACATCCTTGTCTGACACCCCGTTCTGTATGAAACTCGTTCGAAAGTGTGTCAAGTACTTTAACTGATCCAGTAGTGTGTTCATATAGTTCAGTTACAAGCGTAATTAGATGTTGTGGTACGCCTACTTCTTTTAGTATTCGCCATAAGTGTCTCCACTTGACCCTGTCGAACGCTTTACGGTAATCGATAAGACAGATGTATAGTGGGATGTTAAATTCCCTAGATTTCTCGATTATCTGTCTTATATTCAGCAGGTGTTCTCGAGTGCCTCTACCTTTGGTAAATCCAGTTTGCTCTTGTGGAATTTCTCTTTGTAGGAATGTTTTCAGTCTCTCATTGATTATATAATGTCATCTGCATAATATGTATATATATATATATATATATATATATATATATATATATATATATATATATTATATATATATATATATATTGTTCAATTTATTAAACTCACTTAGCAAATTCTAGTTTTTTGTGATTTATAATAATTATATAACTAAAACATTAATATTTTGTTAACCCACCCTTGGCTTTAAGCAGTGCAGTCACTGTCCTAGGCATGCTGTTTATGCATTTTCCTGCGATTTCTTTTAAATTTTCGGTGTGATTCCAATGGAAAATGATTATTTCTGTCAACTGAACCTTGTTGGTATTTATTTCCTTGGCTAATTCTCTTTTTAGTCACTCCCAGACATTTTCTATGGGGCTCATGTCTGGTGAGTTGCCGGGCCACGGTAAAGGCGGAATTTCTTGTTCTAACAAAAATTTTTACTGTCTTACTAATAAAACACTCGTATTCTAAGGTTATTCCGTATTTATACTTAGAATAGTTATCCTAAGTATAAGGTAAATATAATACTAAAATAATTTGTTACAAATAAACTCGGTATAAGTTAGTTATAAGTATTCCCACTTTATTCCGAAATAATAGTTTGGCAATGTCGCAATCTTTTGCATAAATACATGGAACAACGAAATATTGAGTGAAATATGTCAATTTTGATTTTTCTTTGAAACTGACAATGACAACTGACACCATATATATCTTTATTTAATATCTTATATCAAAGAATATAGCATGAATATAGACTATATTCTTTGCTTATATGTTGAGTTTGAGTATTTAAAAATTGCAAAAAACCTTACAACGACTTTAGAAAACCGATATTTTATTCTAAATTCTCTATCAGTGTTTTGAAAAGGGATTTATTATTTCTTTAAAAGTTTTTCTTTTTCGTGTATTTTCCATCATGTTAATTAAATTATCAACTTCCTCGACAGCCGCAACACCTCTTAAACACATTTTTTTTATTAAATAGCTACTCACAAAATAATACAAAAAATAATATATTCTTGTCACTCATGACTTTCACATTTATAAAATAGGTTATACCGTTATACCAGACTTAAACTAGGGTGCGGGTCGGTATAATCTTGGAATAGATTCTTATATCAAGTATAACCTATATCTAAGTTATTCCGTGTTTATTGGTAAAGATTTTGCCTATACCTGATTTATTCTCAGTATAAGTTTTATACTTGGTTTATTAGTTACGCTTTTAATGGCAAGATGCTCGATCCTGCATAAATATTTATGGCTGTTACCAAACCATTCGTTGATTTGTGGAACTAATCTTGTCTGCAAAACCCTTTTATATTGGTCTTGTCGCATGGTTCCTTTGCATACAAACGTCCCATATCTTTGCCTCTAATCACCGACCCTATCATTACTGAGGTGGGATGTTTCGAACTGACGTCACAGGTCGCTTCTCTTTGATTTTTTGACTCAATCTTCTCATTGACGACTCGGATACACCACATTTTAGTGCTATCTCTCTCTGATTAAGTGCTGCTCTCTAATAGGCTAGTAATGGACGAGATTTTCTCAACACAAAGATCTTTAGATTTACCTAAAAATTTTCAATAAACACGACCCTAGAAGCTGTAGCCATGCCGTAACTGCATGGTGTCCCAACAAAATTGTCATATGCAATATTTATATTCCTCCTAACTATAATCTCGCGAGCGTTGAGGTTTCAAATTTCATTAATCAATTCCCAGCTTCATTCATAGTCATTGGAGATTTGCCTACATTGAGATCTAAAAATACATTTGGTAGGATTAAAATTATTGATGATATTATCATTAATCACGATGTTAACCTTTTAAATACAGGAAGTAGCACGTGTTTTCATTCTCAATCTGGTTCCTTCTCGTTAATTAAACTGAGTATTAGTGATACTAAAACAACTCCTTTTTACCTGGTACACGCTCGATAGTCTCTATGACAGTAACCACCTCCCTATCTTCATCACCAATAATGAAGTTAAACAGTTTTTTACAAAAGAAAATGGACTATCTCAAAAGCTAATTGAATACAATCTTGATACTGATGTTGAACAATTAATAAATGTATATTACAAGCAGCAGAAGAATACATTGAAAAGTATATCATCAATGATATACTTTTCAACTAAACCGTAGAGTCACTACAGAAACAAATGAAACAAAACTAGTACCTAGACAATTTGTATGTATAACATTTATCGGAGCTTCTTACCAAAAGAAGTCATAATTAATAGTTGCATTTTTCCAGTGGCACCGTACATATATATATCCTGTTATACAGTGTCAGAAATGCTTAAGATATGGACATATGACACAACAATGTAATGGGAAAGAGCGCTGTAAAAACTGTGGTGAAAATCATAATAATAAGGACTGATTTGTGGGAACTAAATGTTTATACTGTGGTCAGCAACATTCGGCACTATCAACAGAATGCTCAGAATATATTAAACAACGTAAAATTAAGGAAATTATGGCAACAAGAAATATTTGGTTTCAGGAAGCTGAAAAAGTTCAAAGCAATCCAAATTATTATTCGAACATATTAACTAATAATAGATTTTCGTTACTAATGATTCTAGTAGTTTTCCTCTGCTACCTTCCAAAAATGTTAATGTACCTTCAGTGTGCAGTATCTCTAAACCGAGAGTTGTGAGAAGAAATTCCGTATCAAGTAACAGTTCTGAATCTTAAAAAAAAAACTGAATGAGAGCAATCATATTGATAATGAAAGAGTTGAAAAAAGTACAGCCAG
Organism: Diabrotica balteata; assembly: GCA_918026665.1. NCBI lineage: Eukaryota > Metazoa > Arthropoda > Insecta > Coleoptera > Chrysomelidae > Diabrotica > Diabrotica balteata. The sequence continues at coordinate 180,720,785 of OU898276.1, forward strand.
TTCGTCAATCTTACCAAATCCTTACAGGGATGAGTTCATGAGACATAAAGAAAAAATAGTTGAAGGTATTACTAATATAATATTCAGCTTTCTCTCTGTTTTAAATTGCAAAGATTATATAGACAATGATCAAAATTTTATTAAAAAACATATTTCAAATCTATTGGAAAATGTATCCACATCCAATGGATCATAACAGTTCAAATAATTTAAATATAATTCAATGGAATAGTCGTTCTATTGCATCTAATGCGCAATCTTTTAAACAATTTCTGTATTCGAATGTTATTGATAATGCAATTTTCTTTGAAACATGTTATAAGACAAAACACAACATTGTTTATAAGGGATACCAAATTATTAGAAAAGATCGTCAATATCGTAGATTTGTAGGTGTAGCTATATTTTTAGGCCTACGGATAAATAAGTATAAGATATTGGATATTATAAATGTTAGAACATTGGAAATGTGTGGTGTAAAAATTGATTTTAATGGCAGAATAATTAACATAATCTCATTATATAAACCTGACAAGAATATAAGCACCCGAGAATGGGAACGGCTTTTCAATTGGTGTTCCTCACTCGAATGAGAGACGGTACTAGGAGGTGACTTCAACGACCATCATGAGATATGGGGTTCTCCAAAAAATGATATTGATGGCAATAGAATTGATGCATTAACTGATATGGATTTAATATTTCTAAATGATGGTTCAGCGACTAGAATTACCCATCCAAACTCTACAAAATCAGCTGTAGACTTAACGCTTATAACTCCTGGACTAATTGCACTAGCACATTGGCAAACGTTGGACAGAACTCTTGGATCTGATCATTATATTATTTCCATCAAGTTGAATATTGATGTACAGCAAGGAAATGGAAATTATAGAAAGCCAACTGGGAATTATTTCATAGCACTCTTGAAATGGAACTGAAGAATGTTGTATACTCTGAAAACTGTAATGAAATGGCATTTAATCTGAATAGAGCAATTAATACAAGCAGTGAAGCTTCTGTCACCCAAAACGTACCCTTCAGTCCTAAACATAGACAAAAATCAATTTGGTGGGATGATGAACGTAATACACAGCTACCGCTTAAGAAGAATGCTCTTAAAAAATACAAAACCGCATCTACACTGAATAACTTTCTTGAATATAAAAGATAGAAGCTACAACTAAAAAAATGTTCAAACACAAAGCCAAAACAACATACAAGTACTTCTTGAGAACAACAAATAATAAATATTTTTTTTCCTAAAATTTTAATTTTACAATCTTAGTTTGAAAAGAATTAACCATTCAAAAATACTTATTTACTTTGTTTTGAAATATAATCTAATTAGTGATGTTTTAAACTTTCTAATCCTGTCTGTTTATCAGCTTTTACCTATTGTTCCTAGGCTGATGGCCCTCAACTATTTATATGTTGGAAATTGTTGAAAATGTTTCGATATTTTCATTTTTAACGTTAGTAATTTGTGGTATTTTGTCAATGTCAAAATCGATTGAATTTGGTACTCACCACTACTTGCTTTTAAAACCTCGATGACGTAATTCCAGATAGTCCTCAGAAATTTTTTAAATGTAAAAATTATGCGATCGAGCAGTAGATCATATTGATTTTAGTTCACCTCTATACAATTTCTTATTTTATACAGAATATAATTGACTTCTATATTGCCATTTCTAAATAAATTGTCAATTTTTTGTAGTACAATGTTACTATCAGAACAAAATTTATATCCTATTCTTGTCGAAGTTCCTTCTCCTATCGAAGGTTGGCCATCACCACAGGTATCCGTGAATACTGATATTCACCACCTGAAAAAATCTATTGAGCTGCAACTATACCACTTTCTTAAGTTTCTCAGCCAGGAAATTCTTTTTCTACTTATGGATCTTTTACTCTTAATTTTACCTTGCATTATAAGCCCAATATCTCTTTCGCACCTTCGGTAATGTAACCTAAATATTCCAGCTTTCTTGTGTTGATGTTCTTTATCACCTCAGAATCCTTTTGTAACATTGTAACCTTTACACTTTTGCATTTGTAACTCGTTAGATCCAGGTATTTTCAAAATCCCTCTATAGCACCAGATCTCAAATGCTTCCAACTTCTTTATATTGTCTACTTTTAATGTCTAGCTTTCCACTTCATGTAACAAAGTCGAGAACACGTAGCATCTTAAGGCGCTTATCCTCAGCTCCAGAGATATTCCTCTGGAACTTATATGGAAAAATAACTTAAAATTTATTAGTGACACCAAAAATCACAAAGAATAAAAAATGTAGGTTTTGCTTTTCTGAATATTTTGGTCATAGCTTGCTTACTTTTGATGCTAGAAACTTAACAAAAATAAACCTTTTTTAAACACTTTAAAAAAATAATATTTTATAATATATAATATTTATAAGAACCTATTTTCCTTCTTCTTCTTAAGGTGCCGTGCATTTCTGCGTAGGCGTCCACCGTACATCGTCTTGTCAGGTGAGATGTTAAATATTCTGGTTTAAATAATTCTGTTTTTAGCAGCATTGCGAAGCATTTCATAGCTGTGGATTCCTGTCCATTGTCGAATATTGCGCAGCCATGACATTTTTTTACGTCCAAGACCTCTCCTACCCTCTATTTTCCCTTCGAGCATCAGTTGCTGAAAAGTGTATCGTTCTCCTCGTATAATGTGCCCCAAATATGCAGTCTTCTTACTTTTTACATAATTAAAAAGTTCCCTATCCTGTAAGCCCGCTCTTCTGAGTACTTCCTCATTTCTGACCCTGTCCGTCCATGATATTCTGAGCATTCGACGCAGGCACCACATTTCAAACACTTCAAGTTTGTTAATGGAACTGGCCTTTAACGTCCATGCTTCCATTCCGTACAGGAGAACAGGCCACACGTAACACTTAAGCATCTTGTATCGGAGGTTGAAGTCCAATGTGCGATCAGTCAGAAACTTACGAAGCCTCAAAAAAGCATTTCTGGCTTGTTCAACTCTGCTCTTTATTTCATTCTCGGGTCCCAACCCTCATTCAGCAAACATCCCAAGTATTTGAATTGCCTGACTTGTTCGATTTCTTCTCCAGAGACATATATCTTTGCGTTGGGGTAATCATTTCTACTTATAATCATTGATTTTGTCTTCTTGATATTTATTTTCAAACCCCGAGCTTCACTTGCAAGAGTTAGATTATTTAAAAGGCATTGAAGATCTTCGATGTTATCTGCCACTATGGCTGTATCATCGGCATACCTGATGTTATTAATAAATATGCCGTTAACTTTAATACCCTTATTAGAGTCTTCCACTGCTTCTGCGAAGGCTTTTTCTACGTATAAATTGAACAGCATTGGGGACAGTATACAACCTTGCCTTACTCCTTTTTTAATGGAGAAATCTTCTGTTTCGTTGAAATTTTGAAGACGTACTGTTGCTGTCTGATTCCAATACAAATTGGCGATGATTCTTATATCCTTTGCATCCAATCCCAACTCTTGTAGGTATTTTATCATCAATTCATGTTTTACATTATCATCATCTATTTTCCAATAACTCGAAAAGTATTGACTTAGTAAAAAAACTGTATAGAACAAAAGTTGCTTAGAATTACTGATTTTAGGCATTTCCGAACTTATCTTGAACATATATTTTTCCACTCCCGAGAAGGGGTTATACTGAACCATAGGGCAAAAGCATCTTTTTTTCTTTGACATCCTAGCTAGGCGTAAGCCAAATTTCATGTCAATCCAAGCGATTTTTTAAAATTAGGTTTTGCAATATTTTGCCATGAGTGAATGGACTAAATCTGGAAATAAATTCTGTATATTAGCTTGAAATATTTTAGTTTGCATCAATTCTAGAAATTAATTTGTTTAAAAAGTTACAAAAAAGTAATTTACGTGAGATGTAATTTATCACTGCTAATTTTATTATGTATTTTATGTTTTGTTATTTTTTTTATATTGTATTGATAAATAAATAATTTTTAGAAAACCTTTACTGTTTTTATTAATCAATTTTTAGCGTTTTTTCTGAAGTAAAACCGAAATTTCATAATATACACATAATATATTAAAAGCACGTTAAAATTATTTGTGAAAATGCTGAATGCTATCCTTATATTGTCGTCTATTGAACTAGACAATGGCCGGACCAGGCAACTCAAATTTATTTTTCAATCTTGGCAAATATTTCAATTAATATCGCCACCATACAGTCAGGTAGTACTTAGGCGTGAGGGGCACAGAGGTGTAAGTGAGCGGAGTTTAACACTGAATTCGTTTTCACCTTAGAGTGAGGTATCTAGGTGGTGGTTTATAATCAATGGTGCGAGGTACAGAAGTTACGATGAATTTTTTATATTGGAAAATTAGCTGTCATTTTCTTAATTTTTAATATTTTTGTACCAAAATTTCAGAAAATACTCTTGAAATGTACTATAATGTACTATTACAAATAAATTTATCCTACCCCCCCCCCCTAAAGAAGAACCAGGGTGGCTATTAGTGACTTCAATAATCAAACTAACTGAAAAACAATGCATAAATTTTATACTTATTTATACTATTGAAATAAATCAATTTCTTATGAAATATTTTATTTTAGTAACCACAAGGCGTTTAATAACAATGTCCATAAGTTTTTTGAAAGATGGTACGCGTGTCAAAAATATAAAACACTATTAATTGAACGAGACACTTGATTAACAAATATTTATGTCAACGTCCAAAATACAAAGATTTTTTATATTATATTTAACGTTTTCACTTTAAATCTCCCTGAATGTGTCGTAACAAGGCACAAGCAGGGAAAGAACCGGACTTTCAGGATGGTGCTAGTCGACTGGAATTACTTCTTCTTTAATAAAGAATTCTACGATTTCCTCCTCAACGTTCTCTGCGTTTAATTCATCAGTGTCAATGTCTGAAAATAGAAGAAAATATAAATATTCTTTTCCTAATTATGAAATAAAAATATAAGTACATGTTACAAATTGTCATTGCCTATTGTCAAGAAAAAATAAATACAAATAGTTTCTATCGCTGTAAGCAATATTTCTCTATCCTGAGTGACTCTCTGCTATATTTAAAATAATAATATAACAGTAATAAATCAGGAAATAAGCTAAACACAAATATAATTTACAATTTTTATACACTGCGCATCATTAAAAAGAATGAGAATTTTTGGCCTTTTAAATATTTTGACGAACTCTACAAGAAATAGATTGCGTCATTAGGTGTTTGTGTAATGTTTAAAAACATGTTCTAAAGCAGTATGCAACCATTCATTCAATAATTAATGAAGGGTCTCGGGAGAAAATCATGAATGTCACAAAATATTTTATAGAGACCGACCGATTAATCGGCATCGGCTTCGGCCACCTTCGGCCAATATTTAAACCTTCGGCCAAAACAAAGCCGAAGGTTTTGCCGAAGGTGACTATAGAAATGAAATAATCTCTGAACAATACGCTTCGGCGAGTCTTTGATAATTTGGTCAGGTCAGGTAATAGTAGGTAGGATATAAATTTTAACAATAGGCCAAGATGTCTTAAAGATCTTCATTTGAATATTTCTCACGTAGTAAAATTATGATAATAATTTTATTGTATTTATTAAAACTCACGATTTCTGGTGTTTTGAATAAATGGCAAAACATCGACCATCGACTATGAATGCAAATATTAAATATTTTGCAACAGTTTAAGTTTATTCTCTCGTGGGTGCAGCTTTGCTAATAGTATTGCAAAATCAGTTCAGGTTTTTGTTCTAGTGTTGTAAAAATAACTTTTGGTAAGTCTGTAATTTTTATTTTAATATAATTTTAGTAAATTCAAACGTTTTTAGATAATGTCAATAAAAAATCCAATTTGGGATTATTTTTAAAAAAGTGGCAACAAAGCTGCATGCAAACTATGTTCAAAGTCATTATCGCTTGGCAGTTTAATACCTAAAAAAACAAACTATTACAAACATTAAAAATCATCTACAAAAAATCCATACAGAAGAATGGAAATCATTTTGTGACATTGAAATGGGAATAAAAGTTCGAAAATTGGAACATATGAAAACTCCACATGATGTTACACAACCAGTTTCCAGGACATTTCAGCCCAACCTACATCAAATAATGAAACTTAAGTCACCTGCTCTATGGCCTGATGATCATCCGATATCATCTAGGATTGATAAGAGTATCATGGACCTTATTATTGTCGACATGTTACCATACTCTATCGTTGAAGGAGAAGCTTTTCAGCGTTTAAATTTTGGAGATCCTAATGTTACTTCTAAATACAGAAAAAAAAACGGAAAAGTTTTTTAGAACTAGTTTAATGCCAGCTACCTATGACAGAGTTTGGAAAAAAGTATCAAATTTAGTTTCTAAAGCCGAATGGATAAGCTTTACGTCAGATATTTGGAGCAATCCTGCTAAAACCTGTTCTCTTTTGAGTTTTACAGCTCACTTTGTTCATGGTTCAAAACGTCTTAAAGTTATATTAGGCGCTAGTGTGCTTAATGATGACCACACTAGTATGTTTATTGCAAGTAAACTTAATGAAATAATTAAAAATTTTAAAATAGAAAACAAAATTCATATAGCTGTAACTGATAACGCAGCAAATATGGTCGCGGCTATTCGTATTACACAATTTACATCTCTAAGATGTGTGGTTCACTCATTACAACTTGTAATTCATGATTCTTTATTAAAACAGGAATTAATTGAAAACACAATTAAAAAATGTCGTAAAATTGTGGGACATTTTAAAAGGAGTGAACAAGCGTGCAGGTACCTGAGGCAGTTTCAACAAACTTGCAATTTGCCACAGCATATGTTAATTCAGGATGTGGAAACAAGATGGAATAGCACTTACCTAATGTTGGAGCGGCTATTCGAACAGAAAGTTGCAATAAATTTGTATATGGCGAACGTGGTGGTATTGAAGTTCCCAGTTCAACAGAATGGGAATTGATCAACAATTTAATTTCAGTTTTAACTTGTTTTTACCAAGCGACGCTAGATCTTTCAGCCGATTCTGCTTGTGTATCATTGGTTATCCCACTAATAAAAATGCTAAATGGTAAAGTTTCTGCGAAAGAGCAGGACTCTGAGGAGATAAGTTTATTAAAGCTACGACTTCGTGAATCATTAATTAAAAGATTCGCTAATATTACAAATTTGCCAGAATTGTCAATTGCGACTCTTCTAGATCCTCGCTTTAAATCAAAATATTTGACAGACGAGGAAGTAATTACATGTAAAGCAAGAATTTTAAAATTTCTACGTGAATCTGATAGCTCTAAGTTTAGTTATACAAATAAAGTTCCTATGGCTATCGCTTCAACATCATCATCTACAACTACACATGTAGAAGATCTAGAAAACAATAGTCTTTGGAATTCACATGATACTTTTGTCACAGCCGTTCTAGATACAACAAAAGAAATTCATAACGACAACGATCCCAATGCAGATTACCTAGATTCGTATTTACGAGAGGCTTTGCTTTTAAGAAGTGCCGACATATTTCATTATTGGGAATCAAGTCCCTATATTTCTTTAAAAACTGCAGCCAAAAAATTTCTATCGGCACCACCAACGAGTGTACCTAGTGAGCAGTTATTCAGCTCTGCTGGGCAACTATACGCTGACAGAAGAACTAATTTGTTGGGAGAAAACGCTGACAAGCTTCTTTTTCTTACGTATAATATTAGGATGTTTGATTTCGAATATTAACTACCAGATTCAGTAATCATAAATACTCACTTGCTTTAATGTTTTTTAATGTTATTTATTTTTATTATCGCTTCTATTACCAAATAATGTATAAATATTTGACTTTTTTATCTCATAATTTTATATTTTTGTTTATCACTTATCAGTTAATAAAAATATAATGCACATTATTTAAATTATTAAATAGGTAATAGGTATATTTTTAGTCACCTTCGGCTTCGGCCGAAGGTATCCTTCAGGCCGAAACTTCGGCTTCGGCCAAAAAAATCACATTCGGTCGGTCTCTAATATTTTATTGAAAAACACTTCATCTGATCCCTTTTTAGCAATAAATTCTGGATATGTATAAAGATAAGAATCAGCGTTTGATAACACATGGATGTTAAAAGAGCAAATCGAGAGCTGTAAGCGGTAATATACATCACTGGTGGAGATATTCGGCAAGGAAACATTTTTTTGGAAGTCCATAGCTATAGCTTCATAATTATTTTCTATTCGTGCCCTTCTTTTGATTTCCTTTTTCCCGTCATAAAATGCTTAAGCCCTACGAAGATGGAGCTCTCTAACTGATTTTAATTTGATTATTTCAGTACGTCTACTTTTCGGGTGTGTTTCAGCTGCTTTCATTTTTGCAGTAATTTCGTCACATTGACTGCAGTTATCAGATTGCTTTAACTCTTTCTGTAGATGTTAAAGCTTTGCCATTGTAATACCATGAACTGCACGAAAAAACTTACCATAAACTTCTACTTCTTCTTAATGTTTTTCTCATACTCAGCATTAGCAGTTCACCTTGGCTGAACTCCTGACCCTGTGCATATAGGCTGCATCATGTACATTTTTGGCCCTAGATCCCCGCCTCTGTGTTTACTAAGGATATAAGAGAACACAAATACGCATTTTGTTCATTATGAGATATCAATGAATTAAAATTATTTAAAATTCTTTGTCTATACATTTCATTTACTGTGTGACAACACTTCAAGCGTATGCATTTGCAGAATTCACCAAACTCATGTGACTGAAGCTTAATTTTTTTCATAACTTCGTATAACCTACCCATTTTCACTCTTTTTATATCTGCCATAATTGTTTTAAATAAATTAACCAACCAAACAGAACTGCACAAGCACGTGGTTATAACGATGTATTTACTACACTGACACGATCGTTTGCAAGACAAGGATGCCAATTACATTTTCTGGCGCTGCTGAGTGGACATTCAGTGTTTCAGCCGCTTACGCGCGGACATGCACGGTTTTTTACCGATATAGGGTATTTAAAAACTGTAATAACTCGTGACACGCACTGTTTTCTTCCTTATTTGAAATGTCCAAACAAAGATATTAACAAAACTTCTAAATGACACACTTAACTAAATTTTAGTTAATTTGTGACATTCATGGTTTTCTCCTGAGACCCTTCAAGTTTGAAAAACAAACTTCTTCCAAAATGATGATTTTAATGAAAAATTAAAAAAATTATTGTAAATTTTTTGTTTTCCTTATAAAAATTACAATAAAGTCATAATATTTAATGGGCGATGGACAAAGAGGTTATTGGAATTGAGGCCAAGGAAGACAAGAGAAGCGTCGGTCTACCACCTACAAGATGGACTGACGATTTAAGAAAACAACAAAAACTGGATAAGAGCGGCGCAAGATAGACGGGTTGGAAACATGAGGAAGAGGCCTATGTTCAGCAGTGGACTCTTGAGGCTGGATGATGATGATAATATTTAATATTCTGTATTACCATCTCTATTTTTAATTACACTCCTTATTCGACTTGACATTGAATTGATCAAATTATGGATGTTGTCTTGAGGAAACGCTTCCCATTCTTCCATGAACGCCAACCGAGATGCTCACGATTTATTGGAGCAGGTATTTTGTTTCTTACTCTTCGTTTGAGTTGGTCCCAAACATACTCAATCGAGTTCAAATCTGAGCCTTGAGCTGGCCAATTCATTTTGGCACACCGAAGGTTTCCAGGTATTGCGTTCCCATCTTGGCTACTTGTCTTGCATGAAAATAAAGTTTTCCCCTTCATGCTCGTCTAGAATATCGGTAATGTATTCAACGCTCCTCTATAATAAACACCAGATCAGTACAGTCTTCGAATGAATTGCCTGCCCAAAACATTACCGAACCTCCTCCAAAAGCAACACGTGCTCGTCGAACACTAGCAGCATATCGTTTCCTATGTCTTCTGTACGTTTTGATGCCACCACTTGAGCCATAAAGAACCATCCTTTACTCATCACTAAACAAAACATTTTTTCAATCTTCTGTTGTCTTCTATCAATGCTTATGGTCTCTAGCAAATTTAAGTTGACCTTGTCGATGTGCTTGCTGTTACAAAGGTCCTGTTCCTGGACGAGCCCTTAGACCAAATTTCCTCAACCTTCTTCTCACTGTAGAAGTACTTAATGTCCACTCGTGAGCATTTTGAAAACGGTTTTGGATTGCTCTATCCCTGGTCGTAAAGAACCGATTTTTGAAAGAAGCGTTGTAAAGAACGGTCTTCTCTGGCCGTCGTCACTTTTCTCGCGCCTGATCCTGGTCATTGTTTGTGAGATCCAGTCTCTACAAATTATTGGTATGTTTTTTAGACCATACAAAGACTGACTCCAAGCTGTTTGGCCACTTCTCTTTGACTCATTCTATTATAAATCAAAGTAACAATTTGAACAAACCTAGAAAATCTCTCAGTCATATTTTTAAATTTAAAAATTGCACAAGTTCACTCTTTGCATAACTGTATACTAATGAAAGATTTTTGAAAAACAGAACAGCCATATTCCAAGAAAAACAACACGTGCATTTTCCGAAATCGTAAAGCTGATTTATTCTGCGAACTTATTAGCCTTAACTGACCTTTGGTGGTGCCTAAAAATGTGTCTGCATTGTGGGAGTTTAGTTACATTAGAATAAATTGCATAAGCACTTATTGAAAAATTCTTATAAAATTCTAGGTGGCCTCTTTTTAACGACACGCAGTGTAATTATCATTTATTATCGCGAATATGACGAAAAAATAAAGTACAAAACCAATCCAATATTGAAAACAGATAAAAAAACTTGATCCAGCTAAAACTCATTCAAAGGTAAACCAGTAAATATAGAACAAAATTATACAAGATTTTTTTCAGGACTAGGACTTTTTTTCAAACGAACTTTTCTATAATTTTTAATTTTATTAATGATCTTACTATTTCTAAGCTGCAAACGCCTTGGTTTTTGATCCAAGTACTCCTCGATCCTCTCCTCTCTGTAGGCTTGGAACTTCTCCATAAGAGCAGCTCTCTTCTCGATAAGTTCCTTGGAAGCTTTGGATTGTCGCATCCTGTCTTTGCTCTCGAATTGCGGGTAGTATTTCTTTAGGCTCTTCTTGACCTCTTTTTGCTTTTCATCGCTGAGTAATGATGGTGGTCTAGGTCTCCAGAGAATCTGGGAGAACTTCTCCAAATTGATACGCTTCAGGATTTTTCCTTGGAAGGACCAAATCCAATACCTGTAGAAAAATAAATACACAAAAATTAACCCTTTCATGGCATGTGTAACATAGGACATTAAAAAAATCTTTCATACAAAATGGAGATATTACAACTTGTTATCAACCACGTGCCTAACAAATAAAAAATACAATTAATGAAACAAAAACACGAAAAAATCTTAATATAGATTAACTAAAACAAAACAAAGTAACTTAATATAAAATTACGATGCATTTACTATGCATCGTATAGTAAATGCGTCGTATTTAATAAATAGGGCTAATTAATAAATAGAGCTTTTAAGTATATAAAAGCCCTAACAACTATATGTTGGAACAAGCAGTTATTTTGCGAATATAATGCCAATTTACCAAAATTCTTTTATTTATTATTTTTTTAATTGTAAATATGAAATTAACAATATTTTTTATGATATATGGATTTATTTTTGCGAGTTAATTATATATTTTATATTGATTATTATTGTATTAATTGTTTGATAACCGAAAGATTCTTCTTCTCTTCAGGTGCCATCTCCGCTACGGAGGTTGGCAATCATCATAGCTATCTTAATTTTTGAGGCAGTAGCTCTAAATAGTTGTTTTGAGCTGCATCCAAACCATTCTCTCAGGTTCTTCAGCCATGAAATTCGTCTTCTTCCGATGCTTCTTCTGCCATCTATTTTTCCTTGCATTATGAGTCGCAGGATGCCATACTTATCGCCCCGCATCACATGACCGAAAGATTGCTGACAACTAAATATTGGAACATTTTTTTCGTTTCCTTAGGTTTCTTAAATTTTATCAGCCTGACGCAAAGAAGGCTTTAAAATCAAACATGAGTAGGTAGTGCATTGTCAACAATAATTTTCACGCGTCATTTGAGAATGAATAAAGACAACCGTCAGTTTTATTACAAGTAAAATATAATAATGGCCCGTGGAAAACATACTGATCCAGATGTTCGAGAAATTATTATTCATTAGTACTATAAAGGGAATACAATGAGTAAAATTTCCAGTGAATTAACTGTAGCAAGAATTACTGTAATTAATATAATTAAGAAATATGGTGAAACTGCCAGTATTGATGTTCGCACAGTCCGTCCAAAAGCTATTTCCCATATCCAAAAGGAGTGTAAGGCATTTTATCAGAATATGTAAGACATGAAGAAGAAATATACTATGAGAAGTAACTAATAGAAGGAATAGAGAAACTGGGATGAATGTTTCCAGAGAATCATGTCGCAAATATATCTACAAAATCGGCCTTTGTTTTTATAAGGTATGTTTAATAGGAAACTCAAACTACGGTCTTCCTTTGGTAGACCAAACGTAATAGCACTAGTACAAACTTTTATATAGCGACGAAAGCAAATTTGATGTGTGATTAGGGAAAAAACAGAAGCATTCCATAATTTTGGTTTGATTGTCTCAAAAGAACTGTAAAGGGTTGGGAACTTTACATTTTATTGAGGCCACAGTAAACGCAGCCAAATATCAAGGTATCCTTGAACATTCGTGTCTATCAAGCGCAGCAAAGTTAAATTCATCCGGAGATTTTATCTTTCAGCAGGACGGAGCCTCATGCCATGCTGCTAAATCTACCAAAATATAAGACGGGATAACATGACATTGAAGTTTTCTCACATCCTCCTAGTAGCCCGGATCTTTACTTTGCCCAATTACGTGCTAAATTGTAAGAAATATTGGATAGGGCACCCATGAATTCTGTGAAGGTCTAGTTTATACAATGTCCAATACAGGCTGTTATCCAGGCTAAGGACGATGTTACGCCTTATTAATTTTTATTTTAATTTGTTAAAAATCTTTGTTGTTCCAATTTTTAGATGTCAACACTTTTTGACTAACAAACAATTAATTAAACAGTAATCAACATAAAATATGTAATTAAACTGTAAAAATAATTCCATAAATAATAAAAAAATGTTGTTAATACCATATTTACAATTAAAAAAAAAAGAATTTCGGTAAATTGGTATTTTATTCGCAAAATATCTGCTTGTTCCAACATATAGTTGTTAGGGCTCGTATTAAAAGAACTGACTGCAAGAATTACTATATTGAGACTAGTAGAGCATAAACACAGAGGAAGAGTTCAAGAGGCATCGAACAAATCAGTCGGAATAGAATAGTCAGAATAGAATACAACGAAAATAAAAAAGGCAATTTGTCTAATTTTATTGGTCACTGCTTAATTTCATAAAAATAATATGAAGATTATCTTTACACACCTTTACCAAGCATTTTTTCTGTATCCTGAGTGACTCTCCATTACAATCATTAGAAATTGTAACAGTAATAAATCAGGAATAAACATAATAATTATTTTATTAAAAAAATTGTTACGATTTAAAGACGATTTAAATTCTCTAATAGAGATGCACCTCTCTCCCAATGCTAACCATAATGTAGCTTTTCCTTTTTTAAAATAAACTGTTTGCCCTTGTGTACAATTTAATGTTTATGACATTCTCCACAAATTGTTGGATAGGCCAAAATTGACTAAATGCCTCTGAAGATGCTCTAGGAAGCGAAAGTACTTGGGCGGCAAGATTTGATTAATAAACTGTGCTCGATATCTTCCTTTTTATTTGATCATAGTTCATTTATTCCAGCATTCAACCTTATATCGAAAAAGTAATTGTTGACATTAGGCAACCAAAATACAAACTTAAAAACGAGTAGTGGAAATTGAAACGTCAATAAACGTACTTTAACCTTTAATTGTGGCTTATTCCCAGTTAAATAGTAATTAATTAAAAACGAGTACTCGAATAACGAATCCTAAGTAACAATTACTTTTGAAAAAGTAACGAATAGTTATTAGTACCTAAAGGTAACTATATTTTACAGCACCAGTATAATAATTTTGTAAAAAATTATATAATAAAACAAATCAGCCTATGTTCTGTAGTGTTAGAAAAGGACTTCGACAGAATTCAAGTATAAGTTGCAATAAAGTACTATACAACAGGCAAGTAACCATTGATTATCATAAAACTGATAAAGAATAGAGAACAAAGATAATAAAAGTTTTGATTTATAAATGAGTGATAAGTGGTACAAAGGAACAACGTGAAGATCAAAATGAAATAGATGTGGATAAGAAATTATGAGGCTGGTGCAAAAGAAAAAATTAATGCACAAATACAAAAATTGTAAAAAATGACAGCACTGCAGCACCTATCATCTCTTCCGATAGACGTCTTTCCCATATATCTAGATCTAATTTTGTTTTATTGTCAACGTTTTCATATATTTTAATAACAAAATTAAATTACATCGAATCTTTTCTTACCTGTCATCAACCTTGTTTTCAAAATGAGACTCCAGTAATGACGTATCTTCCAGTTGTCCCACTCTACACTGACAATTGGAAAATGTCTGTAGTTTCATGATTAAAAATTCATGAGTGTCAACAAATTCCAGCATCCACCTCCATTGGAACCTAAGCCTCTAAAACAATGAAGCTCCCACTAGGAACCAAACAAATGGTTGCATGCTCTTTTCCTCAAATTTCTTCAAAGAATGGAGCCTGCCCTACTCAACCTCGTAGAAACAAGCACTGAAGCAATGGGAGTTTCGCCATGTATCAAATGCAAAATTTAGAACCACAGGTTCCCAAGCAAATGCCTGAATTGGTTCCTAGCACACTACGCTGTCTACAGTATTTGCTGCTTCTCCTTCATGTGGAATATTTTCAAAGTGCAGTACATACCTAGAAATGTTCAAAATATATAATTATTAATAAGGAGGAAGTATTTTACAGACCATGCAACAAAATTAAAGAATATATTTTCACAGCATGAGTTATTAATAGTATCCTGATTTAAAGTAAAGAGAAAAACAATTGCCAAAATCACAATACAGTATCAACTAGGGTTAATAACAAATGTCACATAATTTAGGGCTCTAGAAAATAACTAAAAATAATACATTTACTCATCCTTGAAAAAAATATAAATTCTGAAAAAATAGTGGTGTGCATACTGTGAAAAAAATATCTGGAGGAGTTCTTTCTCACTCTTCTCAACCCTTTAAGTGCCTATTCTAAGAATAAGCTTCTTGTCAATACCTTTCAATCTAGATGTAATAAAGCAATTCTCAATCCAATTTTTTTTCCTAGTAATACTTTCGCTATTGCTACACCGATCTTCTTCTGGGGTCTTATTTTCTCACTTCTTATTTCAGTTGATATAGGAGACCAAGCATCTTGCATGTGTGTTCACCTATCAGAGAATATGAGCTGCATAACCTGGCTTTCTAACGCTGAGTAGATTAGAGTATATAAAAATGTAACAATATACAAAAAAACGTCGACAATTTTTACAAGTCAGCAACTCATAAGTAAAAAAAATTAAGATGTATATTAAGTATGTGTTATGCATTAGACGAAGTTAGAACACATGTGATATCAATGGGTACAGGATCAAAATTAAAATTAGATGTAAAATTGGTATACTATACCACAAATGTAATTTGAAGACCCACCATTTAAGAGATATTCTAACTTGTCCCTTAAATTGGGCTGCTACATCAAGACTTAGGACAGATATTGGGAAACAGTACAAAATTGTAGACTAACAACATTTGGTACATGTTATGGATCTTGTTGAATCCAACGGAGAACTGACAAAAAAGCATCACAAATTTCTAATTTGATAAGTATTTTGTTGTGATTTATTGATGATCTATACTTGGATGAACGATGTTTTTTTAATGAAGAATGCAGAAGTAAAACAATAGAAATGTTCATGAAATTTAATATATTCATAATTGAAGTATATTAAAAAGTTACAGTAACTGTAAATTTGGAGACAAATGGAAAATGCAATAATTTAATAACTAAAACAAAGTAGGCTAAGAATTACTATATGTTTGAGATAGTTCCATTACAAATCCCTTCAAGCACATAGAAACATAAATAAGACATGGAACGAGAACTTATTATTACCTACCTGAAATACTTGGTTTCATTCTTTTCCCATGCAACCTTTGAAGACCTGTCTACCTTGACACACAGGTAATCACCAGACGTTCAGCCAGTGTGATCTTACAGTCAAGCACAACATTAAAAACAAATTCCTTCGTCCTAAGTTTCCATTTCCTGTTTGGACAATTCTAACAGAGTTACACTTGCAAGGCACAACTATGTCCTCGGCTACCCCAATAACTACAAACATACTCTGTGGCCGACCAATTGAAATCTCATATGAGCTTAATTTTGATTGAAGTTCTTATCCAAAAGACCAAAAGATGGTTTGCGTATACGTGAAGGCATGCATTAATTGTGGAACCAATACGGATGCAAAATAGTGTGTCACATCATGAACCACCTGAAATTGGCCAGCATGATGGACCTGCTGGATGAATGAACTCTTTTCAAGACCGTCTCTAAATGGAAAAAAAATAGATTTAAAATGGAAACTTAAAAAAAGCTACGATTGGAAACATGTGGCACATAATAATTATCCCATAAAAAATATTGTTTACATTATGTAACCATAATCATTTAACACATCAAAAGAACAGTACAAGCCAACTCGTTAAGGAGTTAATTGCCACACTTAAAAATTTTCAAAAAATCTTTTTTTCTTACGCTTAAGACAGATGCGTTTGAACGTGCTAGCATAAAGCCAAACATTTTCAACATTTTTTTCAACACAAAAATCTTTTCTCTTTAGAATTCCCAAGCTCCTTTCCGCAGCCATAATGAACTTTCCATTTGATTTCTACTTTTAATCTACAGAAATAAAGGACAGTACTATATTAAGTCTCAGCCATGAGCTGGTTTGGATACTGAGAGTGAGATCTCCAGTAATTGATGCAGGAAAAGACTGGAGGACAAGTACTCATTATAGCTATAGCTTCATTAATTCTTGTTCTATTCGTGCCCTTCTTTTGATTTCCTTTTTTCTCCGTCATAAAATGCTTAAGCCCTACGAAGATGGAGCTCTCTAACTGATTTTAATTTGATTATTTCAGTACGTCTACTTTTCGGGGTGTGTTTCAGCTGCTTTCATTTGTTGCAGTAATTTCGTCACATTGACTGCAGGTATCAGATTGCTTTAAACTCTTTCTGTAGATGTTAAAGCTTTGCCCTGTTAATACCATGAACTGCACGAAAAAACTTGGCATAAACTTCTACTTCTTCTTAAAGTTTTTCTCATACTCAGCATTAGCAGTTCACCTTGGCTGAACTTGACCCTGTGCATATAGGCCTTGCATCATGTACATTTTTGGCCCTAGATCGCCGCCTCTGTAGTTTACTAAGGATATAAGAGAACACAAATACGCATTTTGTTCATTATGAGATATCAATGAATTAAAATGATTTAAAATTCTTTGTCTATTCATTTCATTTACTGTGTGACAACACTTCAAGCGTTTGCATTTGCAGAATTCACCAAACTCATGTGACTGAAGCTTAATTTTTTTCATAACTTCGTATAACCTACCCATTTTCATCTCTTTTTATATCTGCCATAATTGTTTTAAATAAATTAACCAACCAAACAGAACTGCACAAGCACGTGGTTATAACGATGTATTTACTACACTGACACGATCGTTTGCAAGACAAGGATGCCAATTACATTTTCTGGCGCTGCTGAGTGGACATTCAGTGTTTCAGCCGTTTACGCGCGGACATGCACGGTTTTCTACCGATATAGGGTATTTAAAAACTGTAATAAACTCGTGACACGCACTGTTTTCTTCCTTATTTGAAATGTCCAAACAAAGATATTAACAAAACTTCTAAATGACGCACTTAACTCAATTTTAGTTAATGTTGTGACATTCATGGTTTTCTCCTGAGACCCTTCAAGTTTGAAAAAAAAACTTCTTCCAAAATGATGATTTTAATGGAAAATTAAAAAAAATTATTGTAAATTTTTTGTTTTCTTTATAAAAATTACAATAAAGGTCATAATATTTAATGGGCGATGGACAAAGAGGTTATTGGAATGGAGGCCAAGGGAAGACAAGAGAAGCGTCGGTCGACCACCTACAAGATGGACTGACGATTTAAGAAAACAAAAAAAACTGGATAAGAGCGGCGCAAGATAGACGGGGTTGGAAAACATGAGGAAGAGGCCTGTTCAGCAGTGGACTCTTGAGGCTGGATGATGATGATAATATTTAATATTCTGTATTACCATCTCTATTTTTAATTAACACTCCTTATTCGACTTGACATTGAATTGATCAAATTATGGATGTTGTCTTGAGGAAACGCTTCCCATTCTTCCATGAACGCCACCGAGATGCTCACGATTTATTGGAGCAGGTATTTTGTTTCTTACTCTTCGTTTGAGTTGGTCCCAAACATACTCAATTGAGTTCAAATCTGAGCTTGAGCTGGCCAATTCATTTTTGGCACACCGACGGTTTCCAGGTATTGCGTTCCCATCTTGGCTACTTGTCTTGCATGAAATAAAGTTTACCCCTTCATGCTCGTCTAGAATATCGGTAATGGTATTCAACGCTCCTCTATAGATAAACACCAGATCAGTACAGTCTTCGAATGAATTGCCTGCCCAAAACATTACCGAGCCTCCTCCAAAAGCAACACGTGCTCTCGAACACAAGCCAGCATATCGTTTCCTATAGTCTTCTGTAACGTTTGAGCCACCACTTGAACCATAAAGAACCATTCTTTACTCACTCACTAAACAAAACAATTTTTCAATCTTCTGTTGGTCCGATTGTCTTCTATCAATGCTTATGGTCTCTAGCAAATTTAATTGACATGTGTCGATGTGCTGCTGTTAACAAAGTCCTGTTCCAGGACAACGAGCCCTTAGACCAAATTCCCTCAACCTTCTTCTCACTGTAGAAGTACTTAATGTCCACTCGTGATCATTTTGAAAACGGTTTTGGATTGCTCTAGCCCTGGTCGTAAAGAACCGATTTTTGCAAAGACCTTTGTAAAGAATGGTCTTCTCTGGCCGTCGTGACTTTTCTCGCGCCTGATCCTGGTCATTGTTTGTGAGATACAGTCTCTACGAATTATTGGTATGTTTTTTGGACCATACAACGACTGATTCCAAGCTGTTTGCCCACTTCTCTTGCTCATTCTATTATAACTCAAGTAACAATTATGAACAAACCTAGAAAAATCTCTCATCCATAATTTTAAATTTAAAAATTGCACAACTGTACAACTAATGAAAGATTTTTGAAAAACAGAACAACCATATTCCAAAAAAAAAACAACATGTGCATTTCCGAAATCGTAAAACTGATTTATTATGCGAACTTATTACCCTTAATTGACCTTTGGTGGTGCCTAAAAATGTGTCTGCATTGTGGGAGTTTAGTTACATTAGAATAAATTGCATAAGCACTTGAAAAATTCTTAAGGGGCCTCTTTTTAAACGACACGCAATGTAATTATCATCATTTATTATCGCGAATGTGACGGAAAAATAAAGTACAAAATTTGATCCAGCTAAAACTCAATCAAAGGTAAACCAGTAAATAATAGAACAAAATTATACAAGATTTTTTCAGGACTAGGACTTTTTTTCAAACAAACTTTTCTATGATTTTTAATTTTATTAATGATCTTACTATTTCTAAGCTGCAAACGCCTTGGTTTTTGATCCAAGTACTCCTCGATCCTCTCCTCTCTGTAGGCTTGGAACTTCTCCATAAGAGCAGCTCTCTTCTCGATAAGTTCCTTGGAAGCTTTGGATTGTCCGCATCCTGTCTTTGCTCTCGAATTGCGGTAGTATTTCTTTAGGCTCTTCTTGACCTCTTTTTGCTTTTCAATCGCTGAGTAATGATGGTGGTCTAGGTCTCCAGAGAATCTGGGAGAACTTCTCCAAATTGATACGCTTCAGGATTTTTCCTTGGAAGGACCAAATCCAATAACCTGTAGAAAAATAAATACACAATAATTAACCCTTTCATGGGCATGTGTAACATAGGACATTAAAAAATCTTTCATACAAAATGGAGATATTACAACTTGTTATCAACCACGTGCCTAACAAATAAAAAATACAATTAATGAAACAAAAACACGAAAAATCTTAATATAGATTAACTAAAACAAAACAAAGTAACTTAATATAAAATTACGATGCATTTACTTTGGATTTAAAAGCCCTAACAACTATATGTTGGAACAAGCAGTTATTTTGCGAATATAATGCCAATTTACCAAAATTCTTTTATTTATTATTTTTTTAATTGTAAATATGAAATTATCAATATTTTTTATGATATATGGATTTATTTTTGCGAGTTAATTATATATTTTATATTGATTATTTTTGAATTAATTGTTTGATAATCGAAAGATTGCTGACAACTAAATATTGGAACATTTTTTTCGTTTCCTTAGTTTCTTAAATTTTATCAGCTTGACGCAAAGAAGGCTTTAAAATCAAACATGATAGTAGTGCATTGTCAACAATAATTTTCACGCGTCATTTGAGAATGAATAAAGACAACCGTCAGTTTTATTACAAGTAAAATATAATAATGGCCCGTGGAAAACATACTGATCCAGATGTTCGAGAAATTATTATTCATTAGTACTATAAAGGGAATACAATGATGAAATTTCCAGTGAATTAACTGTCCCAAGAATTACTGTAATTAATATAATTAAGAAATATGTGAAACTGCCAGTATTGATGTTCGCACAGTCCGTCCAAAAGCTATTTCCCATATCCAAAAGGAGTGTAAGGCATTTTATATCAGAATATGTAAGACATGAAGACGAAATATACTATGAGAAGTAACTAATAGAAGAATAGAGAAACTGGATGAATGTTTCCAGAGAATCATGTCGCAAATATATCTACAAAAGCGGCCTTTGTTTTTATAAGGTATGTTTAATAGGAAACTCAAACTACGGTCTTGCTTTGGTAGACCAAACGTAATAGCACTGGTAACAAACTTTATATATAGAACAAAAGCAAATTGATGTGTGATTAGGGAAAAAACAGAAGCATTCCATAATTTTGGTTTGATTGTCTCTAAAGAACTGTAAAGGGTTGGGAACTTTACATTTTATTGAGGCCAACAGTAAACGCAGCCAAATATCAAGGTATCCTTGAACATTCGTGTCTATCAAGCGCGGCAAAGTTAAATTCATCCGGAGATTTTATCTTTCAGCAGACGGAGCCTCATGCCATGCGCTAAATCTACCAAAATATAGACGGGATAACATGACATTGAAGTTTTCTCACATCCTCCTAGTAGCCCGGATCTTTACCTTGCCCAATTATGTGCTAAATTGTAAGAAATATTGGATAGTGCACCCATGAATTCTGTGAAGGTCTAGTTTATACAATGTCCAATACAGACTGTTATCCAGGCTAAGGACGATGTTACGCCTTATTAATTTTTATTTTAATTTGTTAAAAATCTTTGTTGTTCCAATTTTTAGATGTCAACACTTTTTGACTAACAAACAATTAATTAAACAGTAATCACATAAAATATGTAATTAAACTGTAAAAATAATTCCATAAATAATAAAAAAAAAATGTTGTTAATACCATATTTACAATTAAAAAAAAAAGAATTTCGGTAAATTGTATTTTATATTCGCAAAATATCTGCTTGTTCCAACATATAGTTGTTAGGGCTCGTATTAAAAGAACTGATTGCAAGAATTACTATATTGAGACTAGTAGAGCATAAACACAGAGGAAGAGTTAAAGAGGCATCGAACAAATCAGTTGGAAATAGAATAGTCAGAATAGAAATACAACGAAAATAAAAAAGGCAATTTGTCTAATTTATTGGTAAGAAATGTCACTACTTAAATTTCATAAAAATAATATGAAGATTATCTTTACACACCTTTACCAAGCATTTTTTCTGTATCCTGAGTGACTCTCCATTACAATCATTAGAAATTGTAACAGTAATAAATCAGGAATAAACATAATAATTATTTTATTAAAAAAATTGTTACGATTTAAAGACGATTTAAATTCTCTAATAGAGATGCACCTCTCTCCCAACGCTAACCATAATGTAGCTTTTCCTTTTTTAAAATAAACTGTTTGCCCTTGTGTACAATTTAATGTTTATGACATTCTCCACAAATTGTTGGATAGGCCAAAATTGACTAAATGCCTCTGAAGATGCTCTAGAAGCGAAAGTACTTGGCGGCAAGATTTGATTAATAAACTGTGCTCGATATCTTCCTTTTTATTTGATCATAGTTCATTTATTCCAGCATTCAACCTTATATCGAAAAAGTAATTGTTGACATTAGGCAACCAAAATACAAACTTAAAAACGAGTAGTGAAATTGAAACGTCAATAAACGTACTTTAACCTTTAATTGTGGCTTATTCCCAGTTAAATAGTAATTAATTAAAAACGAGTACTCGAGTAACGAATCCTAAGTAACAATTACTTTTGAAAAAGTAACGAATAGTTATGAGTACCTAAAGGTAACTATATTTTACAGCACTAGTATAATAATTTTGTAAAAATTATATAATAAAACAAATCAGCCTATGTTCTGTAGTGTTAGAAAAGGACTTCGACAGAATTTCAAGTATAAGTTGCAATATATGTACTATACAACAGGCAAGTACCATTGATTATCATAAAACTGATAGAGATAGAGAACAAAGATAAATAAAAGTTTTGATTTATAAATGAGTGATAAGTGGTACAAAGGAACAACGTGAAGATCAAAATGAAATAGATGTGGATAGAAAATTATGAGGCTGGTGCAAAGAAAAAATTAATGCACAAATACAAAAATTGTAATAATGACAGCACTGTAGCACCTTTCATCTCTTCCGATAGACGTCTTTCCCATATATCTAGATCTAATTTTGTTTTATTGTCAACGTTTTCATATATTTTATAACAAAATTAAATTACATTCGAATCTTTTTCTTACCTGTATCAACCTTGGTTTTCCAAAATGAGACTCCAGTTATTACGTATCTTCCAGTTGGGTCCCACTCTACATCTGACAATTGGAAATGGTCTGTAGTGTTCATGATTAAAAATTCATGAGTGTCAACAAATCCACGATCCACCTCCATTGGAACCTAAGCCTGCTAAAACAATGAACTGCCCACTAGGAGACCAGAACAAATGGTTGCATGCTCTTTTCTCAAATTTCTTCAGAAGAATGGGAGCCTGCCCTACTCTAACCTCGTAGAAACTAGCACTGATGCTAGGGGATTCGCCATGTATCATTGCAAATTTAGAACCAACTGGTTCCCAAGCAAATGCCTGAATTGGTTCCTTGCACTCTACGCTGTCTACAGGTATTTGCTTCTCCTTCATGTGGAATATTTCAAAGTTGCAGTACATACCTAGAAATTTTCAAAATATATAATTATTAATAAGGAGGAGTATTTACAGCCATGCAACAAAATTAAAGAAATATTTTTCACAGCATGAGTTATTAATAGTTTCGGATTAAAAGTATAGAGAAAAAAATTGCCAAAATCACAATACTGTATCACAGGGTAATACAAATGTCAAATAATTAGTGCCCTAGTAAATATCTAAAAATAATCATTTACTCATCTTTGAAAAAAATATATTCTGAGAAAAATATTTTGTGGCATCTGTGAAAATAATATCTGGAGGAGTTCTTTCTCACTCTTCTCACCCTTTAAGTGCCTATTCTAGATATAAGCTTCTTTCAATTCTTTCAATCTATATGTTTAAAGCAATCTCAATCCAATTTTTTCCAGTAATACTTTCGCTATTGCTACACCATCTCTTCTGGGGTCTTATTTTTCTTCTTATTTCAGTTGATATAGGAACCAACAGTCAATGTGTGTTCACCTATCAGAGATTTGAGCTGCATAACTGGCTTCTACCGCTGAAGTTTAGCCATTCTTTCTTTTACTTACGGTTTTATTTGAATTGCTTCATTTTTCATGTCTGTATGTAAAGATTATCCACACATCAAAACACTTTTTTAAAGTTACTAAGATTTCCTGAGACTTAAGTAGAGTAGATTAGAGTATTTATTGTAATAATATACAAAAAACGTCACAATTTTTACAAGTCAGCACTAAGTAAGTAAAAAAATTAAAAAATGTATATAAGTATATATTTACATTGACAAAGTTAAAACACATTTAATTCAATTACAGGACAAAATTAAAATTAGATTTGAGGTACTCCTCAAATGAATTGAAGGGACCCACCAGAAGATAATATCTAACTTGTCCCTTAAATTGCTTCAAATCAAGACTTTTGAAGGATATTGGATATTGGGATACAGTTACAAAATTGTATTACAACATTTGGTTCCATTTATGGATCTTTTGAGACCACTGAAATCTGACAAAAGAGCATCACAATTTCTAATTTGATAAGTATGTTGTTGTGATTTATTGATGATCTATACTTTAATGAAGACGTTTTTTTATGAAGAATGTAGAAGTAAAAAAATAAAATGTTCATGTAATTTAATATATTCATAT
Source organism: Diabrotica balteata (assembly GCA_918026665.1). Taxonomy (NCBI): domain Eukaryota; kingdom Metazoa; phylum Arthropoda; class Insecta; order Coleoptera; family Chrysomelidae; genus Diabrotica; species Diabrotica balteata. Next base: position 180,745,498 of record OU898276.1, read on the forward strand.
GGATATATTAAATAGTTACAGTACTGTAAATTTGGAGACAAATGGAAAAGTCATAATTTAATAACTAAAACAAAGTAGGCTATATATTACTATATAGTATTACAAGATCCCTTAAGCACATAGAAACATTAAATAAGACATCTTAACGAAAACTTTATTATTACATACCTGAATACTTGGTTTCATTCTTTTCCTTGCGAACCTTTGAATACCTGTCTACCTTGACACACAGGTAATCTCCAGACTTCTGCCAGTGTATCTTACAGTCAGCAACATTAAACAAATTCTTCTTCCTAATTTCATTCCTGTTTGGCAATTCTAACAGAGTTACACTTGCAGGCACATCTTTGTCCTCGGCTACCCAATAAGCTACAACATTATCTGTTGGCGACCAATTGAAATCTCTTATGCCGTTAATTTTGATTGATTTCTTATCCAAAAGACCAAAAGATGGTGTTTCGTATACTTGAAGGGCATCATTGTTTGAACCAATACGAGCAAAATATTTGTCATCATGAGACCACCTGAAGATTGGCCATGCCGATGGACCTTCTGGATTGAATGAACGCTTTTCAAGACCTGTCCTAAATTGAAAAGATAGTAGATTAATATGGAACTTAAAAAAAGCTGTTCGATAAACATGTGGCACATAATAGATTATTCAGAAAAATATTTTTTATCATTATGTACAATAATCATTTAACAGCTTACAAATGACAGTACACGCCAATCTGTTAAGGAGTAATGCCACTCTAAAATTTTCAAAAAATCTTTTTTCTTAGCTGAAACAAACTTTCTAGCATAAGGCCAAACATTTTCAACATTTTTTCAACACAAAAATTTGTTCTTTGAAATCCCAAGCTCCTTTCCAGCCTAATGACTTTCCCTTTTGATTTCTACTTTTAATACAGAAATAAAAGTAAGTTACTATATTAAAGTCTCAGCCTTGTGCTGGTTTGATACTGTGAGTGAGATCTCCAGTATTTGATGCAGAAAAGACTGGATGGACAAGTACTCATTCTCGATATAACACATCCCAATGGCTAATAGGGAATGTCCTGTGGGTAAATAGGACAACATGATAAGTCTGAATAAGGTAATAAATACTAATAAATACTAATAAATAATAAATTTTTTGATTATTTCTATCACAATGTTACAACAATGAGTAAAAATTGTTGGCTAATTATATGAATGTAACTTTACTGTGAATTCAGAGAGAATGGCTTTCCCACTTTTTCGAATTTTACCACTGCACACCCACAACTCAGTTCTCTTCAAAAGTTTTATGTGAAATATTGACATAAGTGCTTTAAGAACTCCTTACCTAATATCCCAAATGATGATCCTCTTCTGCTCTGGATTATGTGGGTCTCCTTGTGGGGAATAAGTCACTAAATACTTTTCACATGGTGAGAAATCAATGAATTGAACATTTGAATGAGTAAATTTTTTGTATTGCAAAAATCCAGGTCCTGCCCACAGTGCAACACCCAACCTGTGAAAGGTACATAAGAATGTCCCCAGAGGTGACCATTTTATGTAAGTTTGACTCCAGCTCTAAAAAAATTAAATTTTTTTGGAATTAGTTATTATATTAATTCTAAAGTATTTACTAAGGGCAATTGAAAAGTGCTATGCAATTTCTTCAGCATTAGTTATTAATACAGTAGTTAAGTTTTGGATTAGATATTGTAAATACATAAAGTGCTAAAATCGGCAACATTGCCGCGTAAGAAGTAATTCTAATTCACCTAGACAGAAAACGATAAAACCATTTAGTAACACATAACAACGCAAGGGATATGCAAATCCACCTCCGTCTGTCAATTTTTGTTTTGCTAATGTATACCCGGTTCATTTCTTATAACATAAACTTGATAAAAATACATTGACCATAATAAGGTGGTACATTTGTATCGGTTTTAATAATGTGAACAATTTTTTGTGGTTGAATTAAAAATAAAAGCGCATTTTTTTTAAAAGATAAAACAAAAAATATACTCTATCGAAAATAAAAAATAATTCCTAATAAAATAAGAAATAATTCTTTATGCCCTACAGAAATGATTAAAATATTTGAATTTGATGGCTGAACAGTATCCCAATCTGTCATAAAAACATCTGCGGACATATGTAAGAGTTTCTGCTGTAATAGAATTAGAGAGTTCTCTTATTTGGTTTCTTAATTCATCCAAATTTTGGGCTCTAGCCTCAGGACGATCATAGATAATGCTTTTTATATGTCCCCAAAAAAGAAGTATATGAATGTAAGATCTGGAGATCGCACTGGCCACTTAATATCACCTGTTTCACTGATAACTCGATTCAGGAAAGTATTGTTTAAATACTCCCTAATTATTTGAGCGTTGTGAACTGAACAGCCGTCTTGATGGAACCAAACATTCTCCAGATTAACATCAGGAAGATTGAGAATAGCGGGAAAAATGTGATTCTGTAACAAATTGAGGTATACTCTACTGTTTAAGTTGCCTTCAATAAAAAATGGACCTATTATGTCATCTCTTAACCCTTTCGCTACAGGCCAAGTATCAGTGTACATTCTTTATATAAAAGTGGTTGAACCGTTTTTCGTTTGTCGACAGTTTGTTTATATTCATTTTATCGCAGTAGTGGATTTTTTTTTCATAAAACTTCAAAAAACAGTATTCAGGAAGTACAGTGCTAGAGGGATGTGCTGAATGCATGTACGGCATCAGAATAGAAACATAATATTAATTACGATTATAGCTCTTTAAACATGTAAATACTTAAAAATGTACAGTGACAGAACCTGAATGATAGAGATTAATTTGCATAATAGAATGGTGCTCGCTCATCAAAGCTGCAAATGAAAATCTTTCTTTTACTGTAACAGTATCAAAACAGTTAAAATGCCAGTCCAGATGATAACTTGTTGAGGACATTGAGTTTGGTAAACAACACTTCTGTGCTAGTTTTCCCGCACCCAATACCTTAATGTTTAAACTGTTTTTTATTTTTTAAACAATAGTAGAATACTGAAAGTTTTGTTATTAGCTAAATAATTACTTTAATTATCCCAAATAATATATTTAAACACTTTTTTATTAGAATAATTCTACAGATATGTCCTATATTTTGTGATATATCTAGAATGATTTTATTTCTTTGTCGAAATTATTAAAAATCTGATATCCACAGTACTTGGTACTCAGTACTCAATAAAGTATCTGATTCCTTACTCTACTCGATTCCCATAAGTAATTGATTCTGACCATCACTAATTATAACAATATTTTCCTTTGTACTTTTGATTAAATGTTACTATGATGTTAAACGCAATTCTGAATTGATGACTCTGTATGGAACTGAAAACATAGTTAGACATATCAAGGCAAAACAAATAAGATGGACAGGTCACGTGGTACTACCAGAGGATGACAGAATGTTAAAGACAGTGTTTTTTGAAAGACCAGATGGTAGAAGATCAGTAGGCCGACTGAGAAAAAGATCGAAGGATGATGTTGAAACCGAATTATCTAGAATTGGGGTACAACAATGGGAAATAGAAGCACAAGATTGTAGATGATGGATGGCGGTAGTGGATGCAGTGAAGACTCACCCCGAGTTGTAAAGCCTGTGAAGAAGAAGAAACCAAAAAATAATCCTGTAGCAATAATATAAATAATCAACAAGTGTATGAATGGATAAGTGTTACTTTTAAAAACTAGTTTTTACTTTTTTGCGCCAGTTGTGTAATATTAATTTAAAAAAAGACAAACAATAGTAGAAGCTCTTGAGCATCTTGAAGTGCAATGCTGGATTGTATGATGATTACTTAATATTAGCCAATCAGATGTAGTGGGGAGCTAAATGAATTACAATCCTTAATAAGTTACAGAAAGTCATAAATTTTTATTGGTTTACAACAATTTGAATAAAACTTCATAGTAGAACCATAAAAATAAGGGATATTTGTCAAAAATTATATTTGAAAATGGATTTTGTTATGAAAGGCAGATCTAAAATTACTATTTTCATTTTATGAAAGCTGATGGAAAATACAGACCTACTGTATTCATTGATCTTGCTCCCTGTCAATATGTAAAGCAATGCATTAAAAGGGTCTATGTATCTGAAAAACATAAGACATATTTTGTCTATATATCGTCCCTACCATTTCCAACTATCGAATGTGAAAAAATCGGGTTTTTTCAGATTCGATACCTTGTCCTTGCATTAAACGTGATACACCTTGTAGCAAAATATCGAAATCGTAGCTTGATCAGAAACGCGGGAAATATTCTGTCTAAACCATCGAATATGAACATTTTGTCATTTTGTTTTGGTCAAAATATCGAATATGCTGCAAACTGACGAAAATGGAATATTCGATATTTTGTTTTGTATAAATATAACTAAAGGCATATATATGTACAATGCAAAATGACGAATGTGTCACATTCATTATCTTCAGTGTTGTATTTGATACAGTTATTCAATTATAATCTGCAAACTGTCGAAAATACTAAACATTGCTGACAAGAACAAAACGCACGTGTTCACAATTTGTGAATTATTGCTTCCAAGAAGTTCTTTCGGTGAGGCACTTAATTATTTTGTTTTTTAATGTGTTACATACATTAGTTTCAGAGTTGTAATTGATACAGTTATTCAATTATAATTTGCAAAATGTTAAAAATACTAAACATTGCTGACAAGAACAAAACGCACGTATTCACAATAATTGTGTGAATTATTTCTTCCAAGAAGTTCTTTCGGTGAGGACCTTATTATCTTGTTTTTATCGGTTTTTCATTATCTGATTATTCAGTTAACTGGGTATAGCTAAACCAAAAACAGTGATGTTGTCAAAGCGAGAATTATTTAAAAAAATATTAAAGAATGCTGCCTTTGGGACGTCGTCCACACAGTGTATATGGTACCAGTATCGGAAAAATGAAAATAACAAACTTTACATGAAGACTAGCATTGACGGAAACTTCTTATCTCTTGAAACCATACAAAAAAGAGGCAAACAAAATAGTATAAACTTTGTTAAGGCATACGACGAAATACTTTCAATCACGGATGTGAAGAAAAAAAACCTCTTGTCACTATGTACCTAGGCCATACCACCAATATTACCAATCTTTACCAACATCTAATACTGCCAGAGATTGTCTTCCAGAACCTGACGCAACTGAAGACAATGATAACGTTGAATCTAAAATTTAAGACTTTACTTTAATTTATCATTATTTTACTACTGATTACTTGAGGTATCTACAGGACGTGAAGTTCCATAATTGTATTGTGATTATTTTTAACTTTTCTAATTACATTAGTTTTCGATCAATACGTACTTTCATAAAAATACTTTTAATAATTTCTTTATACATGATTTTTCCATTTTACCCATATAACTTAAATTTTTAATTAAATATTTTGTAATAAACTTTGTAAGAACATTAAGATTATTTTCATTTTCCTCCTTTTCAATTAAGAATATTAATGTGTTAAAATTAGACCAATATGAACTGTCGAAAATGCCACATTCGCAATTGTGAAACATTGCACCAAATAAATGTGCTAAAATTATACAAATATGAACTGTCGAAAATGCCACATTCGCAATTTTAAAACATTGGACCAAAACAAATCGTTGATTAACACAAAAAGCAAAATAACGAATGTGATTTTGTGGAAAGAAGCAAACGGTAAGCAGTTTTATTCTGATATCAATCTAACAAGGATCAAACATTAATTTTTAAAAATATAAAAAATTTTCCATTTGTCAAAGCGCTGATTTAGAATTCTCTAAAAAAGAGTTATTTTGCTCTCCTGAAAAGTACCACTTTTCACATTCGATAGTTGGAAATGGTAGGGACGATATAATTGGAATAATATTTTAGTATAAAATTAATTCAGAATGTTCATGAGGAAAATCAGTCCTGTATTCCACATAATAAATATTTGATTTTCTCACTGTTAAATATTTTTGAATTAATATTTTATTTTATTATCATTTATTTGCATTTTTAATGTCTTTAAATGGTTTTTTTGTAAATGAATATGTATGTTCATAAACTTTATACTAGCAATGGCAAATCATAAACATATCTTCTCCTAATTACATTTTTGGTCACATATGATCAAGAATTTACACTAACTAAAAAAATTAATTTTTACTTACACTTCTAGCTTCAATGAGACTAGGATCTGGCTGTGTATTCTGCCAAATTTGCACAGCTTGTGTTTGTGCAACAACTACAGCAAATTGATCATATGCATCAGGTTCCAATAAATAAGAATGCAAATCGCCTTGTCCTTGGTAAGGTTGTGGTTCTGGAGGGTCCCACTTATTGGGAATTTGGTCATACTTAGCAAAATCAGTAAAGAGGTTAACTTGAAAGGTATGATGCTTATCCAATTTAAAATTGTTAGTTAGCTTAACAGCCTCAGCAGCTTCAGATGGTGAGGCATATTCTATAAAAATGTAACCTTTGGTGTGGCCTTCACTATTGACAGGGTAGAATTCATTTACTATTGTTCCAAACTTCACAAATATTTTAACAATAACTGACTTCAACTTTTCAATACGATTAGGACCTACTTGAGGAACTCCATCTACTACTATAACACTTTCTACTCCATCAGTTTCCTTAGGCTTATCTTTTAGAATGTCGCCTAAGAGTTCTACAAAGAAAACATCAATTATTTGTCAACAGTATTTATATTTGAATATATATTAGAAACATGGGATAAATGGAATGGCGTAGAGACGGTTTAGTAATATTTATATTTTTTAAATATGTAACATTTACAGGAAAGGCACACCTTCCAAACCCTGACCTAACCTAAAATTATATTTGGCATATGTTGTCAAATAAATAAGATAAAACTCATTTAATATTATATTGGCAACTTTTTCTTACATACGGGTCACTAAATTACCGAAATAACATTACAAACATTTAGGTATTTAAAAAAAAATGTTGATAGAACAGCATGGAGCAGCAATTTTCATAATAAAATTTTGAGTAAATACCTTCATCAGAGACATCGTCTTCGTAGTCTTCAGGATCACTGAAGTTTGGTTCTTCTTCGTTTGACGAGTAATCACTCTCATTTTTTGTATCATCATCGCTTTGATTATTTTTATCCTCTGGTTTCTTTTTCGCCATTTTGACACGCGTGGACGAAAACTGAAGGAACACAAAATTTCAAAACACGCATGCCCAAACCGGGAAATTCCAATCTTTTGATATAGTTGTCAAAGTCACACAAACCGTCACATATGTCAACTTTGTTTTATTATTCAAAAAAGTTAAAATTTCTCAAAAATTTTAATACTTAAAAAATTATATTAAAAACTATTTTCATAAATATTTTTTAAACTAGATTAAAAAAATTGTTTTTATTCTGTGATTATGGTCAGGCTCGAAATTTGAAATTTGCCATCATGGTTCTATATTGGCCTTTACAGTCCAAACTTACAGCCACTCATCTTTTTTGTTAGAATATTGACATAGAACAAATAGCAATTGCTTTCTTATTCTATGATAATGTTATTATGAGTAAAGGTCGATTCACACACATCAGTCACGTCACAGTCACGGTACCGAACCGGTCCTGTTTGGTCACAGAACTATCAACTATCTGACAGCTGGCAAATTGTTCGTCAACTGATGAGTGTGAATGCCGGCGCCATATTGTATTTGTATTAAAGAATATTTTGTATGACGGATTGTTCGATTCGGCGCAATCACTGTGACGAGATGGTGACGAGACGTGACTGATGTGTCTGAATCGACCTTTAACACGTTGAATGCCGTAATATTAATATAAATGATTTTCGGGGCCGAGGATATTTTTTACTGAAACATATTTATATGTCATGAATATTCCATACATAAACATGTTACATCAATATTTTTTTTCCAAATCGTACTTTGAACCGCGAAGCAAGTATGCACCACGCGACCAATTCAACTTGAAAAAATGATGAACGAAATTTTGTAGATGAAGAAACATTCGGATATTCATCGGAAAGTTATGTAAATAGTGATAGTGATATCTCTTCTTCTGAACATTGCTCGCCTGTAAGGAAGAAAAAAAAGTACGCCGTACAAAAAAAGACATTTGTTTGGCTTCGAAAGTAGCTGACCAACAGCGGTTGGTAAATGAAAGCAGTAGGCAAGTTGACGAGTTAGGTCTAAGTACAAGTCATTCTTCTCACGTTAATGAAATCATTGAGGGTGTTATAAAGAAATTACAATGGATGATTCTTCGTCAGACGAGATACTTGTTCGAGATACGAGTTCTAGCAATTTACAGTGGAGTGCAATCACAGGTAACAATTTGAAAACATTTCCGCTTCTTGCTAGACTGTATAAGATAAAACCGCTCATAGCTCACATCCGACAAAAATTTCAAAACTCTATAACGCCGTCTGGTAACATTTGTATAGACGAAACTTTAGTTCCCTTTCGTGGTCAGCTATCTTTCCTACAATTGATCAAAAATAAACGGCATAAGTTTGGTGTAAAATTCTTTAAATTGTGCATAGAAGATGGGTACACTTATGACTTTAAAATCTATTGTGGTACCGAGAAAACTAATAGTGTACTTAGTGTTCCCAGTTCGGTTGTTTTAGGACTATGTGACGGGTTTCTTGACTGCGGCCGTACTGTATTTTTTGACAACTATTACACGAGTATTGAACTAGTACATAAATTTTAGAACGACAAACACACCTTGTCGGAACCTTGCGAAGAAATCGAAAGGGAGATCCAAAAAATATTATTGAAAAAAAGCTAAAAAAATGGGCAGGTAATTGGTGCAGAAAGTGACTCAGGAGTTGTAGTAATAAAGTAGTGTGATAAACGCGAAGTTCTGATGTTGTCAACAAAACATACGGAAATAATGCTACCAGTAACGTCAAGAAATAGAACTGTGAAAGAAAAGTTGTCATCGACTACAATAAAAACAAAGTTTCATAGATTTGTCCGACCAAATAAAGGCTTATGCTTCCTGTCTTCTTATAGAAAAACTATAAAGTGGTATCGGAAAATGGCCATTGAAATTCTCCTTGGATCAGCAGTTGTAAACGCATGCATATTATATAAAAAAGTAACGGGCTGTAATATTACCATAACTCAGTTCAGAGAAGAAATACCAAAAGATTTACTGCACATAAAACCAAAGGAAAGATCTTCGTCTGGATAAAAGCATATTTTGGAAGAAGTAGAAACAAAGAATCGTCGCAGATGCGTATTTTGCTATAAGAATTGTTTGTCGAAGTTCGAAGACGGACTTCAGACAAAATGGAAATGTTCAATGTGACAAATTCTATTGTGTAAGTTGTTTCACAATTGTACTCTATAGGCGTTTATATAGAATGCGATACTTCTTCTATACAAACACTTTTTCGGTATTATATTTATATTATTCTCCTTGTGAGCAGTTTCTTCTATTGTTGAAGAAATAAAGCATTTTGTAAAACTAATGTGTATATTACTTTTATTTACCATATTATCTAGAGTACATAATGGTGTAAAAGGACAGAAATGAACAACCATAATGTTAGGCAATATCGAGTACGGTTTATTACTTGCAGGCCGTGCTAATCAAAAATACTTGTTGAGGGGCTACTAACTTCAAACTTCCATATTATACTTATTATTGCAGCGCGAATCACTTACGAGCGGCGGTGCCCACAGTATAACGATCCATGCGAAGCAATTGTGATTCGCGCGGCCCTGTAAGTAAAAATAAGCGTGAATCGTATATGATTCGCGCGGCGTTCAACGTGTTAAAGGGATAGGGAATAGAGATAGAAAGCATATCATATACGTTGGGATATTATTAGGAGAGATAGGATCAAATTAGCTAACTCAAGACAGAAAATAAAAAGTATAATTTGAGCGCCAATTATTTTGATTTTTAGGATAAAAACAAAATAATGAATAAAAATAAAGGGTCGTTATATTAATATAAATTATATAAAAAATGAAAAGAAAGAATAATCGATAGAAAATTAGGAAAATGTAAAATTAATAAGCTGTTTTTTTATTTAACAGGCCTTTTCCTTTTTTCCTCGTTTCTTGGATAGCACATGTATCTATCTGTGCATCAATGAGTTCTTTAGTGAGTTCTGTTTTAAGTGGCTATCCTTAATATATTCTTTTTTTCATTAATGCGCTGTCCGGTTACTTGCATTTAGTGGATCCGTCCTGTTTATCTGAGGCATATCCTTCATTCTATGAGCACTGCTGTATTGTTAGCCCTCAGATATAATATATACGTTTATTCAAATCAATAAGTATTACATTAATTTACAATTTCAATTTCAGTTTACTTACAGTAACATAAACGTAAAAAAGTCTTTAAAGCATTAACATGCTTGTTGACTTAATCTGTCTAATATTAACAGGTTTAATGTTTTTTTTACAAATTATTATTTCATTTTTACAGTTTCTAATCTAATCTAATTTGTTTCGATTTTTTTTATCTAGTATAATTTAAATTTATTAAATTGTTACACAACTCCCTTTTTTGTTTTACCCAAGCATTAACTAATTTTTTATACAAATAAAAATTTTTGATATTTCTAAAATTTATGGGCAATTGATTGTATATTCTTGGAGCAAAATATTTAATTGACCGTTGCGTGATTGTTTTTGAAGTGTGAAGACATTCAACATTCAATTTTCTTCTTGTTTCATAATTTGACACTTTTAGTTTAAGAGGTATTTTATCTTTATGAATATTTTTAAGTAGCTCTAAGCAGTACAATTGCCGAACATCAAGAACCTGAGTTTCATGAAAAAGTTGGTCTGAGGGATATGTTTTTCGTTTTCCATATATTAGTTTAAGAAACCATTTCTGAGTATTTTGAAGGGTCACCAGATGGCAATCAGCTACGCCACCCCATCCTAAAATCCCATATACAAGATGATGCTATACTTGGTCTCTACTCTTATGGGAATTTCGCCAACACGTTGCCAGTTTTATGCAGTGAGCGATGGCGTTCTCTATTGTTTATCTTAAAAAAAAAACGGAATAAACCAGGAGTTGTCAACAAGTCCTCACGTACAATTTTATGTAATTTACAAATATCGTTTGCTAATAATTTTACATAATACTATACATTATTTGTTTCTAATAGTAACTTATCAACTTTTCTCTTTTATTAGTAGCAGTAGTATAATAAAATATGCATTAAATAAACATTTGTTTCAAAGTTTTTCAAATACTTTCTTCTAAGTTATTTAGTAATTAAGAAGCAATTAGAGTAATTCTTGTACAGAATATGTTTAAAAGCTTGATACATCCAGGGCCTTAATTAGTCTTTATTTGTTCTTCGGAGCGCGTAAACATATTCGAGTTACGATTATTTGTACCATCTTGGATGTACTGTTACTGTTTTGTTATTGTTATTATTTATTGGTCGCTGTTGTTGTGATTTGCTGTTGGCAATTATTGTTATTTTCTGTTGCTGGCTATTGTTATATTTGACGCCGATTTTTTACGCCAAAATGGAGGAAAGTGTTCAATGGAAACGTGGAAAAGCTCTGAAACTTTCAGAGAAGCAGATACTAATGAATATTATTAATTATCATCTTAATCAGGATAACAACGATTCTGTATCAAATGTAATTAGGAAAGTGTCAGAAATGAGTGGTGTTTGCGAAAAGACTCTGTTTCGCATACGACAGAATATTCATCACTTGCTGGATTACAATCACCAAAGAGCAGGCCCAAGAAGCGAAAGGTTGGTAATTCTCGTGACAACAAGTACGATGAAGGTGTCAGGGGCCAAATTCGTAGAATAGTTCATCAATTTTTTCGTGACAACATACCACCAACAATAAACACCATATTAGCTGTTGTAAATGTCGAAGAAACTTTGCCCAACTTTTCACGGGCCACGCTACATTGCTTGCTGAGTGATATGGATTTTGTGTTTATAAAACGTGGCAGAAATTAAATTTTGATTGAAAAACCAGAAATTATCTCGTGGCGTCATCGTTATTTATGTGCAATTCGTAAATACCGTGCAGAAGAATACAACATAGTGTATTTGGATGAATCATGGGTAAATATTTTGCACAGTGTGAAAAAAGAATGGGTTAATACAACAATTACATCTCATCGCGATGCTTTTGTTCGTGGTCATGACAACAGGATTAAAAGATCTAACAGCTCGTGGTGCACGGTTCGTTTTATTTCACGCAGGATCTACCAGTGGATTTGTTGATGGAGCAGAGCTCACGTTTTTGGCAAAGAAAAATACTCAGGACTACCACGACGAATCCTCCTATCATAGCAAAAAGTCAGAACAAATTCCCAACAGTTCAACGCTAAAAAAGATATTCAAGAATGGCTTCTGTCAAAAGACCTATTTTTTTAAGAAGACTATCTAAAATGCGAGTTACTTGATGTAGTCAAGGCCTTCAACGCAAAATATGACAGGTACATAATAGAAGATATTGCCAAAAAGCACACCATATCAATTCGAAATTTAATTACAATAGCGTATCAGGTCATTACGCAAGAGAAATGGAAAAACTACGTAAACCACATAATATCAACAGAAAAAAAGAATGTGGGAAATTGACAATTTGTTAGATGATATCGAACCAACTATTATAAATATAAATAACGGATATAGTGATGACAGTGACGATAATAATAATGATGATGATAGTTAAGCAGAAACTAAATGTGACAGCGATTGATAGAAAAATTAACTAAATATAATGGTGTACAATTACGATTACTTACACACGAAATTAAATACAATGACTTCTTTTATCTTCAACTTATTTATTAGTTTTATTTTCGGATATTTCTACGTTTTGTTATTGCCAACATATACAGTGCGGGTTTTAAAAGTCCTGCCCCCTTAACTTTTAAACGGAACAATACATAAATAAAATATGTTTATTTAAATTTTAGTTTTATTTTATTCGATTTTATTTATTTATATTTATTTTATACTGTAGAATTAAAAACAAACTGCTTGTCTGATAAAAATAAAAGGCATTTCTTAATTTCTGTTTTATTTTAATAGTATGTTGTAGCAAATATTATTTATGTTTGAGAACTACTAACAGAAGGAAGCCAGGCAGGGTCGTTAGTGGGCATAGTACTTAAGCTACCCTCAACACAAAAGATGGATTAGGCTAAGTAGTAAGAAGTGACGTTTATTTTAATACAAGTTTGCAAAGAAGTAGCATCGATGTTGTGCATTTACCTTGTACAGACTAGTCACTTTGAGACAATCTATAACCTAGTCTAAAAACTCCCTCCTCTTTTACCCGGTCTTGGAACCGGTAGTGGCAGCTAATGAACTACTATAACTGCCGTAGGCGACGTTATAATTTTAAAATAAATAATTAAATTAAACAAAATAAAAATGTTTATCAGAAAATTATTACATTTATTTTTTTATTTTCTTTAAATCCGCTATGAGATAAATGAATTTGTAGGATCTAAATAAATTAAATTGGATTTATTCCAAGTACATATTTCCAAGGAGTGGTGTATCATTTTGATGATTCATACCATTACATATATTAGTCTTACGATGGAAAATACGATTCCAACGAAAATCGGCCATTAATCAACTATTTTAAGAAAAACCAGAATTTTCATGAATCTTTTTTAAACAAGATTTTCAATTTAATAAAGAGGTATGGATACTAATGTTAATTTAATCCATATTGTTTTTTCCTGGAAAAGTATGGAGGATTATTTCATTTTTGCACATTTTGTTATAATTTGTAGTACATCTCGATTATTTTTCTTATTATATCTAATAGGGGCAACGAAAAGTACCCCTATTAGAAAAAAATCATATAATTGTAAATAAATTGTAAATAAAGCAATTTGGAATTATTTAATTATACGATGACATTAAATTGAAATTTTTTTACTGTTTTAATTTTTTGTCACATAATTTCTAACCTTATAAAATACTTGTATTATTTTTTTTTCATTGTAACTATAAATACAATAATTTTTTAATCAAAATGTTATGAATTTATTTTATTTCAACTTAAAAAACAACCCTTATTAGTTTGTAAGGATGGGTGAAAGTATATTTGTGCCTTAATAGGACATTGTGTATCTTACAATGTTCCAGTAAACGCTTTCTGATATCTCCTAAAATATGTGATTGGTTCATTAATAACTCAGTTATTGGTTAAGCTATGAGGTACTAAAAATAACCATTTTGTAGGTTTTTTAAGGGCAATAAGACCATTTAAATGAATTTTTTTAAACCCTTATATTTAAAAGGGTTGTAGTCGAAAGAGCTTAAACTAGTTACTAATCACGAGCGTATGCAAATTTTGAACAGCAATATCTTAGCCATTGTTGTCTTACAAAATAATAAAAAAAAAATCAGATAAGTAAAATCTATATTTTTACCAGTTGCCAGAGACAGGGCGAATGGAAGATTGTTCTGAAGAAGGCTTTGGCTCATGACGAGCTGTAATGTCACTGATGATGATATTTTTAACTATTCAAGAATATGTAGCTTTTTCCATTAATTATATCCGGGTAATTCTAGTATTATCTGATATTGGCATTTTAACCGTAATATACACTTTTTATATTTAATTTTGAAATAATATCTTAAGAGAATCAAGAATTTATTTAAAATGCTCTTTCCTAATTATCTAGGTCCCTCACATAATTCCCACAATATTAAAAAAAGTCAGTCAATTAAATAAAGTAAATAACGGCTTAATGACATAATTTTCATTCTAAATTAAAATGGATCAAGTGGCGCCGAGAATGAATCATGCGGGCTCTTTCTAGATTAGGGAAAGTTATGAATCACATATTTGAGATTGTTTTTGTTACAGAGCGTATAAAAATATTTTTAGTAACTGGGAATATAGGGTTTTTGTCGCGGTTCTCAAAGAATGAATTTGTAAGCACTTTTTAAATTATCTTTATTATAATTATCAGGAAACACACACACACACACACATATATATATATATATATATATATATATATATATATATTATATATATATATATATATATATATATATATATATATATATATATAATATATATATATATATATATATATATATATATATATATATATATATATATATATATATATATATATATATATATCTAATTCAGACAATATTTAAATATAATTTTAAAACAACCAATCTTTAAACTGAAGTTCTTATTACAATAATTAAATTATACTAACAAAATTTGGTACCTTTCTATCACTGAATCCCTAAATGAAATTGTCTTCCAAAATAAAGGTTTTAATCGCCACTCAATGTCTCCGTTATCAGCCTCTGGTTACCCTTCTTTTTATAAAATTGCTTTCCAAAAATAAACCACAATGTTTCAATTGGCAGCTTCCACCATTTCAAATTATTTTTCTTCTTATTAACATTTATCGTTGAGTAAAATATTCTTTCTTCTTTACTTGATTGACTTTTAACTATTAGTAAATTATATATTACTGTTTGCTTACTTTATTTTTTATGAAAATTTAACAAAAACTTGACTTTTTCCAAAATGAATTGTTACAGTTTGACTTCTCAATAATTAATCTTATTTCTAATAATCTTTTCATCTCCTAATAAATATTATAATTTTTAATCGCCCCTATGCCCGAAGTGACAGCGTATTTATAGATATTTCAATGTTCGCGAATATTCTCGAAAGAAAAGAGGTCAGATTCTTTTATTTTGTAGATATTTCAATGTTCGCGAAAACTCTCAAACGAAATGAGGTTAGATTTTTTGACATTTTAGACGTCTTATTTTAAACTTCTAGATAGTCTTTACTTTTCTATTGAGAATTTTATAGAAATTTAGGTTTTTCAGATCAGAATGTAACTAACACTATTTTAATCCATAAATATTATTTCACACGTCCACTTTCTGTTCAATTTTACCTGGATTCACTGTCCCATATCACTTTTATTCACAAAACGTCCCAATATAACAAATTTACTCATCTTAATCTATTTATAATATCATAACTATCAAAATTCATTCTAGGTTTCTAAACATTTTGATTACCTTCCTTTCTCTGATATTTAATATTATCTCAATATATATATATATATATATATATATATTATATATATATATATATATATATATTTATGAACTCTCTTATACATTCCAATGTATATGTTCGAATTAGTAGATCTTTCAAATACTGATTTTACTTATTTTATTATATATTATACTTATTATGTTTTTATTAATTCTAATTTATTGTTCTTATTTTAATTTACTAAAATACGATAATTTATTATCAATTTATTAAATCACTGTACGTACAACAATTTATTTGCTACTAATAATTACATAATTTATTTACGTGCGTTACATTTTAAAACACGATCGCGAGTTTCTTTTCTAACTAGTCTCCCACAATGAAAATCCCGTTATTTATATCCAAATACAGCTATTCGAGAGTTCAGGCGATTCCCTCTGACCAGACTAGAAGGATGTCGACCCTTGTCGAAAATACTGGAAGGCTTCGGCTGTTTTTTTCATCCGGAGGGGGGTACAGATTGTACCCCAAATTCGATTTTTCATGAATAATTTTTAAAAATGTTGGAATTTTGTTTAACTGTTCTAGTTACTTCTTCATTGGGATGTGTAAAAGCATATCCAACCATTTGTTTTCAATTTGACATATTTTTACCTATGAAAAGTGCAGCACTGTGCTTGGGGTACAAGTTGTACCTCCTCCGTCAACCGCGGTACAATTCATTTCGGTCGACGCCACTGACTAAACCAGATGTTTTGCGCATAGCACCAAACCTGTTGTTTGCAATAACACACAAATCAGTTCTGTGGATGACTTAGTGCTAACATAACATACCGTTTTAGTTTATCCATTTGTGATTACACGATTTACCGATATGTCGAAAAAAATAAAGTTAGACCTTCGGAAAGAACAGGATCGTGAAACTGCAGTGCAGTGGTTGGAGGAAAGTGATGATGATTACCTTTCTGAAAGAGATAGTTTATCGGATGATTCAGAATTAGATGATAATTTAGAAATAGCGGAATATGAACCTGAAATTCTGCAGGTAATTTTTATTTTTGTTTTATGTACGATATTTATATCTTGAGTTTATTATATTTTAGCCATCTGAGAGCAACAGTAATGATTCTGATAAACCAGTTTTGGGGACAGTAGATTCCACATTTATTTCCAAGATTTGTACAGTTTGGAAAAATCGTCCTTTACGACAAACTAGATGTCGCACAAAAAATTTGCTCGAAAAACCAGGGCTTACAGAAAAATCTAAAAATGTCGCTAAAATTAGTGATTGCTTCAAATTATTTGTAGATGAGAAAATTCTAGATATCATCGTCAAATGTACAAACCAGAAAGTGAAGAAATACTTTCAGGATTGGAATGGGAAAAATCCTAATAAAACAAGAACCTGGTTGCCACTGATTCAGTGGAAATTTATGCGGTCTTGGGACTCTTGATTACGGCGGGTGCGCTAAAAGCCAAGACGGGACCAGTGCACTTTTTGTGGTGTCGAAGCCCTTTGTACAGTCGATCTATTTTTCCGGCTGCCATGTCACGCGACCGATTTCTAGATTTAATTTTACTTATGCGATTCGATGATTTGAACACTAGAGAAGAACGTAGAAGTTCTGACAAACTAGCAGCTTTTAGGGAAGTGTTTACAAAGTTTGTAGAACACTTTAAAGAAAGTTTTAAGTGCCACTCTCATCTAACTGTTGATGAACAACTTGTAAGATTTAGAGGTAAGTGTCCATTTAGAGTCTACATGAAATCAAAACCAGCCAAGTATGGCATCAAAATATGGGCTCTAGTTGATGCAACAATCACCTATGCTGCTAACTTTCAGATTTATACTGGAAAAGATGGTAACAAACCAGAAAAAGACCAGGGCAAAAGAGTAGTACTTGATTTGGTCTCATTTCTAAAAACTGGTTATGGCATCACTACTGATAATTTATTTACCAGTGTTCCCTTGGCGAAACAACTCCTAGATCGACAAATAACATTATGTGGAACACTTCGAAAAAACAAGCAGGATATCCCTCCAGCCCTACTACCCAATATTTCTAGACAAGAAAAGTCCTCAGTTTTTGCCTTACTGAGGAAATAACACTGGCGTCTTACGTTCCTAAAAAGAATAAGGCAGTAATTTTATTGAGTACAGAACATAATAACGATAAAATTAGCGGAGAAGAGACGGACTATAAGCCAGACATAATCTTGCATTACAATTCTACAAAAGGTGCCGTAGATACTATGGATAAGATGGTAAATGAATATTCTTGTAAAAGAGCCTCTAAGAGATGTCCATTTGTTTTGTTTCAAAAACTTCTAGACATTGCAGGTCTGAATGCATACGTACTGTGGACGACAAAGAATTCCATTCGTGCGTATGAAGCTTCTCACAGACGCAGAGAATTTTTACTCAACCTGGGTCAAGAACTTATAAAGCGCCATGTCGATAGACGACTACAAAGTCCACAAAAATTATAAATTAAAAAGCGAATTATAAACGCGATGTACGAATTATGCCCATCGCCACAAAGGGAGAATCGCGAAAACGACGCCACCATCTTGAAATCCTCAGAGCCATGTTTACTTTGTCCACGCAAGAAGGACCGCAAAAGCAGAAAAACGTGCAATTCTTGCAAATTCTTTGTTTGTGCTGAACATCAAACAACCACAACAATTCAAACAATAATATGTACAGTTGCGGTCACGGAATAGTTTACACCTTACTTTTTATATTGTAATACTGTAAAATTGCAGTGTCGTACGGATTTGATAAATGTCAAAGTCAAAAATTTCAAAACGTCAATGCTTTCGTGAGTGTTCAACAATAAAATAAAAGTATATTAAACTCTTCCAAAATGGTTAGAATACATTTGAATTATGCGCAAAAAGCAAGAGCAATTGCCAAACTCGAAGAAGGTTGGTCACTAAGGCAAGTTGCTGCTGATTTGAACGTGAGTCATATGTGCATATGGAAGATTAAACAAAGATGGGATAATTTTCACTCTATAGCACGGTTGGGCGGTTCAGGAGGGCAGAAGATTTCCACAGATCAACAGGATGAGATGTTAGTAGATTATTTGAGAGAATCTCCTTTTGCCACAGCTCAAATGGCAAGAGAAGAGGCAGCGTTTCCAGGCAGTATTCGCACTGCACGTCGAAGAATTAAAGCAAGTGGACTGCTAAATTGTGTAGCTGCACGGAAACCTTTTTTGACTGAGGATCACAAGAGGAGACGAGTTGAATTTTGTAATGAATTTATAAACCGCGATGAGAATTTTTGGTCTAGGGTTGTATTTTCCGATGAAAAAGTATTTCAGTCGTATAATAATGGTCGAATAAGAGTTTATAGGCCGAGAAATCATAGGTATGATGAACAGTATACGCATCATTTAAGAAATAGTGGAGGATTCTCTGTCAACGTATGGGGATGGATAAGTGCCGAAGGCCCGGGCGTTTGTTATCATGTAGAGGAGAAGTTAACAGGATTATATTACAAACATATTATTGAGCACACAATGTTGCCATCGGTGATCCAGAGATTCCCCAACAACGATTTTATCTTCCAACATGACAATTGCCCGGTGCATACGAGTAGAATTGTTCGAGAATGGCTAGAAGAAACTGATGTTAATGTTCTTCCGTGGCCTTCCCGTAGTGCAGACTTTAACCCCGTCGAAAATGTGTGGGCAGAGTTAACAAAGAAACTAAATGAAAGAAACCTTAGACCACGGAATAGAATTGAATTATGGGAAGCAATTGAGCAGACATGGGAAGAGCTTGTTAACTATAACATGAGGGGATTGGTGCTATCTATGAACAGAAGACTGCAAAATTGTATTGACAAGAATGGGGCTTCCACCAAATATTAATTATTATTTATCATTGTTTATTGTTATTTAATATAAAATAGATTTAAAATAAAATGCATATTAAAAAAAAGACTTCTTTATTTTCGTTATTAAGATCATAATCCATTTTATTCAAAAAAACTGTTTTCTATATTTTTCATTTTGTAAAATATTTTGATATTTTAATTTTAATCTACCTATTCTAGCTAGTACACCACTGGCAACGTCACTTTGACGTAAAAGGTGCGTTTAAACGAAGTAAAAATTTAAAAAATGGGCTCCTAGATACGTGAACCTGTAAACTATTCCGTGACCGCAACTGTACAAAATGTAAAGCTAATCAAAAAAACGATAATTAATTTTTTCAAGGCGCCATATATTTTTCTATTGTTAGGTACTAACTACTACCTACTTATATTCAATAAAAAATACTTGAATTTGTTTTAATTCTGTTTTAACTAAAATTATTGCATTATGTTAACATTTAATCTATAAAAATGCATGGGGTACATAATGTACCCCCTCCGTCAACTACAAAACAACTTGACTCTTCGGTAGCGAAAGGTTAACTTGCCCTATTTATTTTGTTGTCGATTCTAAAGGTCGATTCAGACACTCAGTCACGTCTCGTCACAGTCCTGACGCCGAACCGAACAATCCGTCATACAAAATATTCTTTAATAGAAATATGGCGCCGGCATTCACATTCAACAGTTGACGAACAGTTTGCCAGCTATCAGATAGTTGATAGTTCTGTGACCAAACAGGACCGGTTCGGAGCCGAGACTGTGACGGGACTGATGTGTCTGAATCGATCTTAACTCTGCAAAAACTTGGATTAGGATCCGATTTTCTTCTTACATATCTATGACATCGATGCGTCAGTATTTGAATACTTCTATTAATAATGGTGTCACTAATTATTAGTCTCGGCTCCCAATCCTTGCGATATTCTATGGCACTTAAAGTAGAAGAAAAATGAGAATGATTATGACATATGTAATAGAAACTAGGGTAGATGTAAACAATATGTAAAGATTCACATAATCCATATCAACAAAAGGGATAATTTGTAAAAAAAATCGTAATAAGTAGAACAATTTGGTAGATAATAGAAGTAGTGAAAATATACGGCGTCCCATTAAACAGTTACCTTTATGTCAAAATTGTCAAACAGATTTCAAAAGTCAATTTATACACGTTATATAAGTGTTTTATTAAATTCTTTAACATATTTGTTAATAAACGATGGAGCATTGTTAAAGAATATTCTTAAACGAGTAATAATTGATATTTAACTGATACACTATACTTTTAAATGGTGAACGTTATATACTCCCTCATCTGGCTGATTATTTTGTTTTTTATTTCGTTTTGGATAGCCATGTTTTGTGCAGGACTATATATTTTAATCCATCCACTAAGTGTCTGCTTGGAGCCGCTATCGGTAAGATTTGTATAAGTTTTATAAGTTTTATTCATGTCAGGTATAATAAGATCATACCAAAACTTTATCAGTGATAAATAAATGATAAACTAACCGAGAAGAGAATTAGAATAATTTCAAATGAATTTCATTTCAAATTATCTTTTCAACACGTTTGAAGAAATCAAAAGGCAATATATTACACACATTTTCTAATCATTTATGTACATTGACACATGTCGGCTTATATGTGTCACACTACTAGGTACATAGGCAAGGAAGCAATTTTATTAAACCTAGTCTGAGACTCTTGCACATCCCCTAGAATGATATTTGGGTGTTACAATTTATTGGAGCGAGGTCTATTGATTCGTGTAATCAGGAACCACTCCACCGGCGCTCCAATGCCTTAGACCATCCCTTTCCTTCCTATAGCACTCTGATGAGCGACAGGGGCTTACATCAGTCAAATGCTTTTTGTGTGGAAGTGCTGGGTACACGAACTGCAACTCAAACTCCAACTGTGGACCCTTCGTGCCACGTTTTGAGATTTGCTTAGTTTTTTTTTTAATGACTTTTGTTATTATTTTTTAATTTTTTTGGTGGCCGAAACCGTTGTTTATGCTTTGTAATTTTGTAATTTTGTAATTCGAGAACGATTTCCGAATTGGAAATTGAAACGTCAATAAACGTATTTTTATCTTTAATTGTGGCTTATTCCCAGTTATAAATAATAATTAAATATTTCCTACTATTCATTAAGATTTACATTTATTTTAAGTAACTACATCATTTTTAAGTATGAATAAACTTATTTAGAATTATGGTAACAATAAATGACCAAGTGGTGTTCAAAATTTTCTAACAAAAACTTGTGGCTTCTATCTGAGTACATATATTTATATATGGAAAAACTTCGTTCAACATCAACTGAAGTAACGGGAGCATTTTTCAAACTAACCAAAACATTTGGTTCTAAATTAGTTGTTTCCGAAATATTTCCAGCTAGAACACTGACAACTTCAGAAAGAATATGGTAACCTTTATTTTTTTCCATAGTAGCTTCAAATTTTTTTAAAATATCTTTTCCAATATTACCTCTAACGTTCCGACAACATGACGCAAATTCTTTTATTAATGCTGTACTTTCGAACAATGACAGTTTTGGTGATTCTAACTGAGTAATTGTTTTTTGAACAAAACTAAAATTTGATTTTATAAATGAAAGTTCTTGTTGAAGCAAGTTACTCTGAAAAGTTTGTTTAGAATCCAAAAGAGATTGGGAACTTTCATCTGTTAACCTATCAATTGGCTACCTAATAACGCGATGGGGAACCATGTTCCCCATCGCGTTAAAATAGGTTGTGGTGGAAGAGGAATGTTAGGTAGCATTTCTTTATAAAGTTGAATTCTTATAGGAGATTTAAGAAATACTTTTTTGACACTGGATATCATGGTATTTACAAGAGGAAACTTTTTTCGTATTTCCTCTGCAACATGTATTAAATCTGGGAAAAATATTTTTAAATTTTGTCTTGCTTTCACCATATAAGGAGCAGCATCCGATAAAATAAGCAGTAATTCATTAGAAGGAATAGTTGTCGGAAGAAAAAAAGTTGCTAATGTTTCTTGTATTAAACGCGAAATTGTTAAAGCATTTGTTTTCTCAAGTTGCTGGCATGAAATAAGATGAGATTTTGGTAAGGTATCTTCTTTAAGAACACCAATCAATAAATGAGCAATATACTTTCCTGAGGAATCAGTGGTTTCGTCTACAAATATGTAACAATAATTATCTGCAATTTCTTCCTTAATATTAATTAACACCGACGAGTATAGCCCGTTCACATTATTTCTTCTTAGAGACCGATCACTTGGAACATTAAGTTTGCAATATTTTTTTAGAAACGAACTAAAATTTACATTTGCTAATTTTGAAAGAGGTATGTTTGCAGACACTAATGCGCGACACAAGTCTTCATTAAAAGTTTCTTGCTCATCTAATTTTTTTTAAGTAGATTGGAAACATTTAGCCATTGAAGTTTGATGTTTTCCTCCTATTTTTCCTTTTTTTGCAATGTGTAAAGCAGTTCTCACATGTTGGTCTATCTGAAATTTCTTCTCACATGCTATCTATAAATAAAAATAATAACCTTTATTTTAACCCAACCTTTAAAATATAAAAAAATACAAGGTGTTTTTGGTTAATCAAATAACTGGTTTGGAAAAAAAACACTCGCTAAGTGTTTTAAATGCAGTATTAATCCACAAATTAGTTTTTGTTACTAACCATTAGTACATCATAATAACTTATTTTAAAATTCAACAAAAGTTTTTTTTTTGTTAATTCAATTACAATAAAAATAATTGTGTTTTAGAATAGCTGACTTCATAAAAAAAAGTAAAGGTGAAAAATTTTTCTAAATACAAACCATTGTATTGTACCATGGACAATTTTTTCTCACTAAAGGAAGCTATTTTTCATTTAAAAACAACCTACGAGTACTAAATTTCAAGTAAATACGTTTATTGGTTTTAAAGTTATTGTTGTTATTAACTAAAAGAATTTTATTTTTTTTTTAAATTCTAACACCCTGTATCTCGAAAAGTAAATAAGTTTGACCCCTCATTAACTATATCGTTTTGTTCAATTTTTCGAGAAGTATCTACAGTCAAACGTTGTAAGTGTCATTTGGAAACACCCTGTATGTATGAAATATTAGATATTTAATAGAAAATATTAGATACTTACAATTTTTGCCACAGACTGAACAGTACATTTTTCCCATATCCATAGACAGCTCTTTATAAGGTTTAATCCAAGTTGAAGCACTGGTTGTTTTAGGCATTATAAAATCACAATCTTCCTTTTTGTTATGCACAACGAGTGTTTACGCTTTGGATATCAAAACAAAAATGATTTACAAATCTGAGCATCAAATTAGAAATGTTTAGGTACCTAGTTCAATAAACTGGGAGCTTTTGGAAAATCCCTAAATTAGGAACAAAACTATTAGCCGTTTACCTGCTGTTAAGATACAATAAATTGTAGATAGATTTGGGGATTAGATCATAAAATGCAAATGAGCGAACCCTTAGCGATTATCCAATAACTGAATGCCTCAGTGACCGAGACTTTCTAAGAATGTTGAGGGCTACTTAAATTGATCTTCTTTGAAATTGTAAATGTTTTGTACCTGTAGAGATTACATACTTAGATCATTTCTTGATTAAAATGACTACAAAATTTTATACAAGAATTGAAATAAATTGGTATGTTTAAAAATTTTCAAATACAGCATAAAAATCTGAACTTTTATGCACTTTATGCAAACTTTTATACAAATATGCCAAAATATGAAATATTTGCATAAAATATGCACAATATGCAAAATATGCAATATGCATATTTGCCGAAGTCATTACCAACTACTAAAATCATACTATAAGTGTTACTACAAACTAAAAAATAATATTGTTCATGTGTTGCAGGAATTTGCGAATATCCTACTCTCCGGCGTGCAGTTCCCGCATTACTGTGCAGAAAAAATGATAAAAGGAGAATTCTAGGCTAAAATTTTGCGAACTACTCCAATGAGTTAAAATATTACATAATAGCAAAAATACAAAATGAAGTGTTCATTTAGACATTAAATATTGTGATAGTTAATTTTTATGCCTATATTTCATAAAATATCAGAACCATAAAAATGTTGAAGTTGTAAATGTGTTTCACTTAATATGATCGTATGTTAAAAATCATGTAAAATACAAAATTGTTCTTGGTCAATGGCAGCTATGTACGGCGTTGCTTACGCTTGGCGGCGCTAATGTAGTTGAAGGTCAACAAATTTTGACAATTCTTTGGGCGTGTATGGTGTTTTTGTTGTACATAATTATTGCGATTTAATCAATTATGGTAAAAAAATACGGATCTTGTACTATTTGCGACTTGACAAAATTATTGAGAAGAAGAAATGCGAGAATAACTGGAAAAAAAGGAAAACCTTATGTCACGGAATCGGTTACAAATACTATTGAAAATGTGGAATTTTACAAATAATGAAGCCGCAGATCAAAATATTTTCAAAATCAGTGAGCTATTAAAAAACTGAATCAATCCTTTCAAGCTCAAGTTGTCCCTGGAGAATTTATCTGCATTGATGAAACTTTGGTACTATTCAAGGGGCGCTTCAGATTCAAATAATACATAAAAAAAGGGTCACAAATTTGGCATTAAATTAACACTAAAATATATTGTGGCAAAGAAGATGGAGGTCATGATCTTACAGTACCTTTACAAATGGTCCTAACACTAACTGAAGATTTGCTAAATGCTCAACGAACAATTTGTATGCACAATTATTACTCAATTCTTGAGCTTGCTCATGCTCTTCTAGAAAAATAAACATTTTTATTGAGCACATTACGCCAAAACAGAAAAAAATGCTGATATAGTTATAGCAACCAAGTTACAAAAAGGCCAACTAATAATGCAACAATATTTGTGGAGAAGTGGAAGGACACTCTTGTGAGTAGTAGAACTCTAGTTTTCATAAGGAGGACATATCACAATTGAAAAACAAATAGGAACAGTCCAAAAACCCATAACAGTTATAGAATACAACAAACAAAAGTTGATCTTTCAGTTATGTATTACTCCAATTGTTTCAACCATGTAACATTAGTTTTGGTATTAAAAGTACCTATACAACTATTACTACTTTTATTTATCAGATCAAAAAAAGTAGTCGTAATGAAATCATTCCTGTTCCGAGGCATAATCCTGTTTCTATGAGCTGTATGGTTTTAAAGTCTATCACTAGGGTGCTAACCTGGCTGTAGACCCCCTCCTCCTTTATCCTGGCTTGGGACTGTCAACAGTTCTGTCGAGCTACTCGAACCACCCAACAAAACTGCAGGCGGAGTTCTACTATGCAAAAAAGGAGATAAAAAACAGCCAGAAAACTACAGAGGTATAAACTTGTTAAATACTACGCTAAAACTTACAACTAAAATTTTACAAGTGCTAATAAATCAGAGGATAAAGTTAGCTGATGAACAACTGGGTTTTCGTAGTGGAATATCGTGTGCAGATGCAATATTTGTTATAAAGCAAATTACTGAGAAATCACTAGAGTATAATAGACCAGCATTTCTGTGCCTGATTGACATAAAGAAAGCATTTGACAGAGTAAGACTCAAAGATGTAATCAATCTTCTGTGTATTAGAGAAGTTCCCCTAAATATTATAAAAACTATCGATAACATCTACCAAACCAACAAAACGGAAGTCAGAATAGATGGACTGCTTATGAAACCTATAGAAATAGGCAGCAGAATAAGACAAGGGGATTCTTTGAGCCCCATGCTCTTCAATTTGACCATGGATGAAATCATTAAAACCGTTAACAACGGAAGAGAATACAGAATAAGAAACAAAGAAAATCAAAATACTCTGTTACGCAGACGACCCAATATTGATAGCCCAAGATGAAGATAGTCTGCAAAGACTGGTCGACAGATTTAACATAAGAGCAAATGAATTTCATATTACAATCTCATCTCAGAAAACTAAAACAATAGTAGTCAGCAAATAACCAACCAGATGTAAAATAGAAATTGATGGCATCAGTATTGAACAAGTAATGGAAATAGATTAACTGGGAATTAAATCGTCTAGGTATGGAGACATGGACAAAGAAGTGAGAGATCAAGTAAAAAACCAAATAGACTGGCAGGATGCCTTAATAACACTATATGGTGAAACAGACACATTGACACTGAGATGAAGTCAAGGATTTATAAAGCTAGTGTAAGACCAATAATGACATACGCCTCAGGAACAAGACACGACACAGCCACGAAGCAAAGGCTACTGGAAACGGCAGAGATGAGAGTACTTAGAAGAGTTACAAGAACTACGCTGAAAGATCGAAAGAAAAGGAAAGACATTAGAAGAAAATTAACGTACAGTGTATAAAAATAGCAAGAGATAAGTCACCAATCGGCAGAAGAAGTATCGGACATCCGCGCAAAAGATAGAGTGATAACCTTCCATAAAGGTATTAATCCGCCAATGAATAAGAAGAATTGCTTATAAATAGGAAGAAGAAGAAAAAAAGTCATATAATTCATCTCTTCTAAAAAGCGAAAAAGGGTATAGAAAGTTGGTTGTGGAACTTATTGTAGATGCTGCAATAAAAAAAGTTTGTATTTTACTAAAAAAAAGTTTGAGCATTTGTAGGGACTTGCAATATATGCAATACAGAAACCAACTTTACTAGTTTTTTATATGCTTTATAAACCTCTTCATATTCATTAGTTAGTGATTTGGTGCATTTCCTTTATTCAACGTAGCTAAATATAAATTCTAACGCATAACGCATGACCACCACGGCCACTCGGCCACTGGGGATATTTTTTTTGTTAAAAGTGGTGGATACGTTATATCGATCATGGCACTCTATGTGCTAAATACAGTACAACACTGTAGAAATTACTTAGTACCTACTCGAGTTCCTAAACTTATATCTAGTTTACGACAGCGTAGAACCTTTTTGTAGAACACCACATTTTGTGGATGTTGTGAAATCTTACTATTTCGATCCGTGTTTTTACTTCCATTGAGTGATTCCAAGCAATATTTAGATTGTATTTAGGTATGTTTTGAGTTGGCCACTTCTTGTTAAAATTCAATGTCGTTTATGTTTATGATGTATGCATTTAGTTGAATTCCGAATTCTTCACTATTCTTTTCAATACTCTTTGTAGTTCTTCTTCGCTATCTGCCAATATGTCATTTGCACATCGGAAATAATTAACAAATTTACCGTTCATTTTTATACGATCTGTTCTCCATATCTTATACCACTAGGGGTAACAGGACGCAATCTTGCTGTACTTACTTGTTTTCCAATAGAAAACATATTAATTAAATTGGTTGTCTCATTTTCCATTTGAAGCGTATATATGCAAAACCAGACATTTGACCTATAAGTTGTTTTGAGTAAATCGCAAAAAAACTACCAGAATCGTAATTTGACATCAATGAACATTCTGTTTTAACCAGAATTTTCTATCCTTAGATAAATATAGTTACTACTAATCAAAACATAAATTAGACTTGTTAATAAAAATATATTTTGGTTTAAAAATTAGACATGTCTTGTTTTGCACGTGAGAGCTGCACATGTCTGCTTATGCATCTAAATTTAAATAAACCTCAACTGATTTTGTATTTTTTATAACATTGAAGCCTCGTGTGTGATACTAACAAATGAGGGTCGTAATAAAATACATCTAAATTTGAAAAATATTGGTTTTATTGAATATATAAACAAAAACTAAATTATTAAGTTAATATCTTTAGTATCAGATGAATTCAATTCACCCCAAAGTGTTTCGTTAACAACGTTGATATGATTTTTATTTTATCTGGTTTTAAACGTCTCCCTACACTCAATAGTTGTAACTGGATGCTCTTGGGCTTAGAAAGCACATTTTTATAAAACAGTTCGCCTGTGCCATAAACACACCCTTTCTTGTTTTTTGAATATAATAATTGTTTAGATGGTTAAAAAAGAAAATGCCAGGATCCAGGACTTTCAAGAACTTCTTTCACCTCACCTTTCTAGTCAAAAACTTCTTGTGTAATCTTCTCCTATCTTCAGCACTGTAGAATCTTCATCAGTTGGCGCTACAGCCCTTCGTGAGCCTTGGCCTGCTTCAAAACATTCTTCCATCCTTCCCTATCGAGTGTCTGTCTTCTCCAGCCCCTCACTCCAATCTCCCTCAGATCTTCCTGTACATCGTCCAGATATCTGAGTTTAGGTCGCCCCCTTCTTCTTCTTCCGACCGGCCTGTTTAGCATAGTTATTTTAGTGGGATCACTCTCATCCATCCGCATAACGTGGCCCACCCACCTTAGGCGGTTTATTTTGATGGTCTTCACAATATCTGCATCACCAAAAAGTCTATAGAGTTCAAAGTTATATCGCCTTCTCCACAGACCCTGTTCGTTTACTCCGCCAAATATGGTCCTCAATACTTTTCTTTCAAAGACTCGTAGTAACTCTTCATCTCGGGTCGTCATTGTCCATGTTTCCGATCCGTATGTGAGCACTGGGCGTATTATTGTTTTATAAAGTTTGCACTTTGTTGCTATTGACATACTTCTCGCTCTTAGTTGAGGGCCCAGGCCGAAATAACAGCGGTTAGCCACGCATATTCTTTTTTTTATCTCGTTGGATGTGTTATTTTTGTAGTCTACCAGTGATCCTAAGTAGCAGAATTCTTCTACCATTTCTATCGTTTCGTGTTGCACCTCTAAGTTATTTTGTTGAATTCTTGATATGGCCGGCATATATTTAGTTTTCTGGATGTTAATCAGAAGTCCGATGTTTTCTGCGGCATTTTTGATACGTGTGAAAGCCTCCACTGCTTCATTTTGGGTTCTTCCAATTATGACGATATCATCAGCGTGTGCCATTATTTGTATACTACGGGTATATATCGTACCTTTTAAGTTTATTCCCGAATCTCTCATAACTTTTTCTAACGCTAGGTTGAACAGCGTGCACGATAGCGCATCTCCCTGGCGCAGTCCTCTGTTGGTTTTAAATGGTTTTGAAACATCCCATTGTACGCGCACTTTACATTCGACTTTCATCATTGTCATTTTAATTAATTCTACCAAACCTTTTGGTATTCCTAATTCGATCATCGCCGAATATAATTGGGACCTGTCAATAGTATCGTACGCTGCCTTAAAGTCTACGAAGATGTAATGGCAGTCTATATCGTACTCCGTCGTTTTTTCTAATATTTGTCTGATAGATAATATGTGATCAATGGTAGATTTGTTTTTCAAGAAGCCTCTTTGATAGGATCCTATTATATTGTCAGTATACCGTGCCAGTCGTTCGTTAAGTATCAGGGACACAATTTTGTATGCTGTATTAAGAAGGGAAATCCCTCTAAAGTTGGAACATTCAATAACGTTTCCTTTTTTGTGTATGGGGCATATAATTCCAGTATTCCAATCTTCTGGTAACGCGCGTTCTTGCCATACCTGTATTAGTAGTTTGTGAAGAGGGTTACAAATGTTTGACCGCACTGTAGAATACTCTTTAATAAAATTAATATATGTTTCTGGATCAATTATACTGGAACATTTCTTTGAAATGAGAATTTGGAATTTGAGCAAATATTCGATCAGGGGGAACGAAAGAATGACCTACTATGGGATATACGAGTTCTATATACTTAATATGATGTGGAGCACGGCGTGCTATAATAAAGTATGGAGCAATTAATGGAGAGATTGTAAATAATATTCGATACGCGGACCACACTGTACTAGTTGCAAGAGCAGTAGAAGAATTACAAAGATTATTTACAGACATAAATATTGCTTGCAACAATTATGGTATAAATATCAATATTAAAAAAACCAAGTATATGGTCTTCAGTAAAAACATGACACAACCAGCGTATATTAGTATAAACGGCACTCAAGTTGAAAAAGTATCAAGTTACAAATACTTGGGAACTTTAATAAACGAAACTGGAGACCAAAACAGTGAAATAAAAAGACGTATCGAAATTGCCAGGGTCACCTTCATAAAGATGAGAAAATTCTTCTGCAACAGAAATATAAGCATCCCTCTACGATTAGGAATGCTGAGAGGCTATGTATTTAACACGCTATTATACGGTGTAGAGGCCTGGACTCTCAAACAGAACAACATGAAAAATATTGAAAGTTTCGAGATGTGGTGCTACCGTCGAATGCTGAAGATTAGTTGGATTGAAAGAATAACAAACTGTGAAGTAATACGAAGAATAGGAAAAGACCCAGAGATTTTGTTAACGCTAAAGCGAAGAAAACTCGAATATTTTGGTCATCTGATGAGAGGACATAAATACGCATTACTTCAAAATATAATGCAGGGAAAAATAGAAGGAAAACGGAATCCAGGCCGTAGAAGAATGTCATGGTTGCGGAATTTGAGAGAGTGGTTTGGCTGCACCACTAATGAACTCTTTAGGTCAGCCGTAAATAAGGTCAGAATAGCCTTGATGATTTCCAATCTCCGATAGGAGTGGCACAAAAAGAAGAAGAAGGAGCACGGCGTTGTAGCTAGTATTGAACAATTCCAACCACTGTAATATTCGTATTCTGGCCTCCACACCCATCAGCCACTAAACGCACTTTCTCTACCCCTTCATGAAAATGAAAGTTTGTCAATGTGTAATAAACAGTGGAAACAATGTCATTTGAACTTCTCTAGCGATCATTCACTGTCCATATAAACGATTTTACTGATTCAGGATTCTTCTTTTTCTTGATGTGCCTATCAGTTACGAATGTTGGGGATCATCATGGCAATCTTTATCTTATCTTCGGCAGCGCGAAAAAGCTGCACAGATGTTGTATTGAACCAAATTCTGAGGTTCTTTAACCAAGATTTCTTCTTCCTGGACCTCGCTTTCCAAATATTTTTCCTTGCAGGATGGCTTGAACGAGAGCATATCTTGATTCATTTCGCATAATATGTCCGAAGAATTGTAACTTTCGAGATTTAATGGTGGTCAGTACCTCTCGGTTCTTATTCATTCTTCTGAGGACCTCCTCATTTGTGACTCGGTCAGTTCACGGGATGATTTAGGATTACACCTGTAAAATTGTACAAATTTATTTGCATACTAAAATAGCAGGCCTGATATGGAATCTTTGGAAGTGGTAGATTCTTTTGGCAATCAAAGGAAAATATTGCTACTGTGCGATTGTCTTATTAATATTGTCTGATTAATAACTCATAAAACGCTTTACTAAGCAGTTTCTCTACGCGCTGTTCTGTCATTATCTTTATTTTTTCTTGTGATGTCCATCTGTCATCCGTTAATCTGGCAACATGTCCGGCCCAAGCCCATTTAGCCCTGGCTATTTTTTCAACTACATCTGTGACTCCTGTTCTTCTTCTTATTTCTAGGTTTGGTACTTGTGAGACATATCCTTCTTTGTATTTCGGTTGTCTGATTATCTCGGCCTAGGCGAATCTCATGCCCTAGATATTTGTAAGCTATTACTTGGTCAATGCTATGGCTCTCAATCAGAATTTTGCCGCGGACTACAAGGTTGGTCATAAATTTTGTTATTAAGGTGTTAATTTTAAGACCAATTGATTTTGATACTTTATAGAGTGTGTGCAGCATTTTTGTAGCTTTATCAACTCTATCAGATATTAAAACGATGTCATCGGCAAATCTTAGGTGGTTCAGATCTTCACCATTTATATTAATTCCCATATTATCCTCTCGTTCGATTTGCTTTAACATATATTTAAGAACAGCTTTAAACAATTTAGGGAAGATAGTATCACCCTGTGTAATTGCACGTTCTATTCGAAACTTCTTGGTATTTTCATGAAGGCGGACACAAGCTATACCAGTTTCGTAAATACTTTTAATCAAGGCAATATATCGGTAGTAAATGCGGAAGTCAGCCAATGCTCGAAGCATTTTATGATGATCTATAGTATCGAACGCCTTTTCATAATCTACGAATATAAGAAAGATAGGCTTGTTATACTCTGTACACTTTTCTATTAGCGTTTTTACAAATTGCAGATGATCATTTGTTCCGTATCTGGAGCGGAACCCAGCCTGTTCACAAGGTTGAAAACTTGGTTCAGTTTATTCACAAGCCGTTTTGTTATTATCTTCATGAATAGTTTGTATGTATGGGAGAGCAAACTAATAGGTCTGTAGTTCTTTAGGTCTGATATGTCACCTTTTTTGTACATTATGGTTATTATTGCATTATGCCACTAGCAGGGGTTTATGCCTCTTGTCAAACAAGCATTGAACATATTTTTCAACACATTTAGTAACGTTCCTCCTCCTTCTTTGATTTGTTCAATCACTATCCCATCTTCTCCAGGTGATTTAATGTTTTTCATCTCCGAGAGAGCTGATTTTATTTCCTCTGTTGTGATATCTGGGATATCTTCTGAGTCTACATTTTGAACTTTTGGTATTTGATTTTGATCAGGATCTGGAAGTTCTTCTCGCTTATACAATTCTGAGCAAAAATCTTGAGCAATTTTTAAAATATCTTCCTTATTTGTTGTAGTTTCTCCTTTTTATTTACAAGTTTTAAGTTTTAAGTTTACAAGGCAACTTATTGCCTTGTAAACTTGTAAACTTGTGCCTATGTTATAAGAACATATTTAGTTCACAAGGAAAATATTGTCTAACAACTGTTTTATTCCTGGCATAATGAGTTTCGTAGCAAGTAATAGATTCAATCAAATGTGTTATAGCTTGATTTTTACAAATTGATTTTTGTGAAGTTCTGTCACCTCCTCTTCTTTTATATATATATACACAGTATCACTAAGATGTTTTTTTACAAACAGGAATTAATTCTCTTGACTTGTTAACGGTGTACTTCACACTGACTGTTTTTGGTTTGTTTAGAACATTTTCTTTAATTTTCGTAACACTTATTTTAGAAATATTTGTCACGCAGTGCTTCAATACA
Organism: Diabrotica balteata; assembly: GCA_918026665.1. Lineage (NCBI taxonomy): Eukaryota > Metazoa > Arthropoda > Insecta > Coleoptera > Chrysomelidae > Diabrotica > Diabrotica balteata. Next base: position 180,779,380 of record OU898276.1, read on the forward strand.
AACATGTCTTGATAGGATTTCGATGGTTTGCTATAAAAGCTTTCGTTGAATTTTCTGATATCGGTCATTGTCAACGAGGAATATTGATGAACTTTAATGTTATGAGCACAACTGGGAAATTCAGGAAGGCACCGCTGAGAATACCTAAAAAAGTAAAATGATATAATCCGATCAGTTGTTAAACAAAAACTTCGATGTGAACATAACTCTGTTTTTTTGCTCTTTCTCGTTTCCACTGATCCTTAATTACCAATGGTTTTCGCTCTTTACCAGCTGGACTTTTTTCAATAACAATGTTATTCATATTTATAATGTTTAATTATTGTTTGTTTTCATGAGCACTAATTCATAACGTATGTTTACCACGTTTGGTCTTGTGACTAAAAGTCTAATGTGAGTACAAAGTATTAACCAAATACGAGTGACAATACGAAACAGCGCAAACACGACAGCAGGTGACTAAGAAGTCGCATCCGGATTGGATTTAAAAGCAAATGTCTGCCACTATACCTAACAAGTGTACACAAAGTCACAAATGTCTACTTTTGCATCTAAGTGAGAGCACCCAACAAACTGGCATGGCAAGTGGCAAGTAGCAAGTAGCAGGCCTACTTAAAATGTAACCAATGCAAACGAATGATTATAATGAATGACGTCACCGTCATTTTGGTATGCGCTGAATCATTCGTTTTCATTGGTTACATTTTAAGTAACATGCTAGACGCGCGCTACTTGCCCCTTGCCATGCCAGTTTGGTGGGCGCTCCCCCTAAGGCTGAATTTCAACTGTGAATAATGCCATTCAAATGTCTGTTTATGAACATAAGGGTCAGAAAAACGGATTCCTATCAATGTTTACATATAGCATCCATATATAACTCATTTTTTTTTAAATGTCAAAAATCTGGTTTTGCTTTTATACGCTTCATTTTTATACTCCCTGTTTATTACCAGCAGATGTCTGAGATAACTCTTATCTCATACCAATGCATTAATTGTAATAAACACCGCGAAACGTTAATTTCTCTCATGGACATTGCAAAAAATGTAGCTAGATAATTGCAAAAATTGGAGCATTTCTGATTTAAAATAATGTATACTTAAAAGCTAAAATTTAAAAAATCACCAAAATTTTGATTTAGAAGAAAAAAAATAAACTTTGGACTGGGCTAATTTTCTTGAAAAACTGTATCTATATGTGCTGAAAGTTCATGGCACCACTTGAAATATTTTAGAAGCAAGGTTTTTCTAAAACATATATTACGTTTTATTAATAACAGTACCTAATACCAATATTAATAGTAATAAGTAACATATAATAAACAACTAAACATACTGTTTGCAAAACATCAATATTCGTGATTTAAATAAATGTTACGTAACCAAAGAACGATTAGCTATCGGTAGTTAATGCATTAAATAAATAAATCCCAATCCCAATACCGTTCCAAAATAAAGACAAAATTCTCTGCGCACTGGCCATAGAAACTAACCAATTGCCATTGCGGCATAAAAAATCTTCTTGGAGTGTAAAGTGTAAAACCAGTAAACTAGTTTCAACTTTTTCGACGTTAACATCATCGGTCTCCACATCACGGGCCGGTCGAGGTTCACGTTCGCGTCTCACGCAGACTTCACCATTCTTCAGACGTACCTCCGCGTTTCCGTGGGTGTGTAATTATTATTCCGTATTTTAATTTACCTCTAGTGACTAAACGTTAAGTGAATATTCCGGTCTTTCTGCATATACATTGGGTGGTGTCTTTTCGAAATCCATGTAAGTATTTGTGCTACTTTTACCAGCTAATTTCTATAATGTTGAGAATTGTTTTTATAAATAATCGCACCTATAACGGTTGTTTTCGTATCGGTGTAACACTTTTGGGTTGTGGGATTGTCGTTTTCTTGCGGTAGTGAGGAATGACAAGAAGTTCATTAAAAGATTCCAACCTGTTATACCCAATATATGGACTTATTTTTGCAAATAATTAAATATATCAATCGTTGTTAGTAATTAATTAATATAACCTGAGAATGTTAATTACGTTAACATCATCTTAGACATATATGTCTCACAAAGGTATTTTTATAATAACTAAGAGTAATTCATGGAAACTTTCTATTTGTTTGAAAGTCTTCATGATGTTCATTTAAAACTATGCAGATACACGTTTTCCTATTTATATATATTTTCCTATACTTACTTAAGTAATTGTATTCTTTCTTTATCGTTTATTGTTCTTTCTCACCTGCTTTAATATTCCTATTTGGTGCTATCATCAAATTCATCCCTCGAATAATTTATACACCTTTTTCTTTTGCCTTATCATTTTCTTTGTGTCCACATACGTATTCTTTCTTCGATAGTAGTAGTTATGTTTTTCGTAGTTATCACTTTTATCTATTATCTCTTCTTTTATGATTATATTCGTTTTTAATAGGAACTCCAATATTTCGTGTTACTGTACTGCGTTTTTTAATGTTTAAAAACACGTTGACTCTTTATGAATTATGGACAATTGTCACTTATAGAGTGACCCTAATACTTTTATAATTAAACCCAACAAAAAATTAAACAAAATCTTAAACTTTTATTATAACATACCTCTCCATTGAGCCCAAACTACAATATTGCTACGGTGGAGGACATACGCGTTTAGATCAATTTTACTGCTTATTACTAAACTTATAATATGTTTATAGGAGATAGAAGATTAATTAGAATAAAATAGAATTTTTAGGATTTCATGTAGGGGTATCATTATTTTCCTTCTTTCAAAATGATTCAACAGTTTTGTACAGTTATCGTCAACAATGAGTGCTTCATAAGTTAGGGTAAGGTGGGGTAATTGGATCATGATTTTACAACAAATCTGCATTCGGCTTAGATTTTTAGTTACCTAATGATCAAAGTATAAGTAAAGTTTAAACTATTTGTATAAAAACATGATCTTTATTTAATACTATTTAAATGTATGGAAACTTAATTTGATTGAAAGTATTACAGTAATAATAAAGTAAGTAAGTAAGTAACAGGAGCAGCCAGCCTAAAATCGCATAAGAGCTAGTAGAAATCATTGTGGGCTATCGGGCCTGATTTTATATCTTTACACTTTTCAAAGAAACCCCAAACAATAATTTAAATTGAGCGAATTTGAAACCAGACTCAATGTAAGGGTATCGTCTCGCACCTAGTAGATAAGGTTTATGAACAAATTATACACAGTTTGCAGCTAACAACCTGAAATTTAATGCCATTACATTAAAGAGTTTATAAACTTACATTTAAAGAGTTTATATTTTAATATATTCCTAAACAAAATTCTTTATGAAACAGAAACTGCAAATTGATAAATAAGATTAGTAAAGAAGCGTTTATAATCTCATTATGTCCCACAAATGCTGCAATTCTTTTACATAAAAAAACCCTCTATTAGAAATAATTTTTGGTTCTTCAATTGTACCAATAACGACATCCCAATCGTATTTTCCAATATCTGCTTTATCTGGCCACTTTCAAGACTTCAAAGATTTCTGCATCGATTAAATTTCAACTTGGTTATCTGTAAAGCTTAAGATTTTTTCTGGAAAATACTATTCTTTATACTTAAAGATTACATATTCACCAACTTTTTTGACAATTTGGTTAAGGTCTAGTTGCTGAAAACACTTCTTTCTTCTCGCTATCTAAATATCTTTCATTTTCTTCTAAAATATCTTGCAAATCAACATCATCATTACTTTCTGATATACAATCAAAACTGTTATTTTTCTTTTGTTTTAAAAAGGGGAGTGTAGGCCTACGTTTAGCTTTCGGTTTGGCCTTTCTTTTCATATTTTTTTTCAATATCTTTCATTTTTTCTTTTTCCTCTTTTTCCCTTTTTATTAGGTAATCTTTGCAGGTGATAATTTCACAGTTAGTGACCAGTCTTTTTCGTTTCTTTCCTGAATTCTGTGGTCTTTTATCTTTTTTTATCATTTCTAACAACAATTCCTCAAACGACTTCTTCTTCTTCTTTATGTGCCATCTCCGCGACGGAGGTTGGCAATTATCATGGCTATTCTGATCTTAGATGTTGCTGCTCTGAATAGTTCAATTGATGTGCATCCGTACCATTCTCTCAAGTTACGCAACCATGAGATTCTTCTTCTTCCTACACTTCTCTTGCCCTGGATTTTCCCTATTGCAGCTTTCGTGTCTTGATGATTTCAAATACTTCCATTCTTTTGTTGATTCTTCTCATGACTTCGTTGTTTGTTACATGCTCGGTTCATGATATCTTCAGGATTCTTCTACACACCTACATTTCAAATGCTTCCAACTTTTTAGCAGTCGACGCGTTAAGTGTCCATGCTTCCATCCCATAAAGCAGAGTCGAGAAAATATAACACCTTGCCAGCCTAACTCTCAAGTCCAATTTTAGTTCTCTTGCACAAAGTACCTTTCTCATTTTATTGAAGTTTGTACGTGCTTTCTCTATTCGAACTTTGATTTCTTTGGAATAATCGTTTGTGTGATTAATTATTGTTCCAAGATAGTGGTAGTTTTCAATTTGTTCTAAAGCACTACCGTTAATTGTCAGGCTTTCATCATTATTTTGGGTTTTTGTTATCCTCATAAATTTGGTTTTCTTGGTGTTTATTGATAATCCATATTCTTCTCCATACTCAACTATCTTGTTCATTAGCTTTTGTAGGTCTTGGAGGTTGTCTGCTATTATGATCGTATCGTCCGCATATCTAATGTTGTTAATTGGTGTTCCATTGACCTTGATTCCTGCTGTTTCTCCCTCAAGAGCTCTTTTCATAATTTCTTCAGAGTATGCATTGAATAGTAGTGGTGAGAACACACCAATATTATTAAATGATTTACGTGTTCGTAAAGAAGGCCCAATTGGCGAGATAGAGCTTTCTTTGTCTACTTGAACTTCATTTGCAGAACTAGCTTCTGTTCTTTCAACCATTGTAAAGGTAGAGACAGAAGTTTCTGGCTGTTCTGTTAGGATTAAAGCTTTCGAGACATCTGATTGTACCATATCTGAAAAAATATGGGATGCTTATTGCCCTACATTTGAATAATTGTAGTCTTCTTGATTTCCAGTGGCTATAACAGGACTCGCATCTGGTTGTAGTGCTGCTGAATATGTAGTCCTACCGTCTTCTGACTGTACTGTGGCTGAGGAAGGGATAGTTACTGAGTGTTGGACATTCACAGAAGCAGTAGCTTCCAAGTATACTCTAGTGAAATTGAAAAGATTATTTGTATACCTAAGCAAATCATCTTTTTTGAATATTGATGTAGGAATTGCATGTCTGTTAGGACCTTGTTTATCGGCATCATAAATTACTGTGGCTTTAAATCCGTTAATAATATTAATACTAGATATTTCATGGGCTAGCTTGGTTATCAGTTCAAAAATATTTCTTTAGGATTTTTTTGCGAGATTTTCCCTCTGCCACTTACTGAGTGCCTTGTCCTAACTATTTTTCAGACCTCTAAAGACGGACACATCTAACGGTTGTAATAAATGTGTCATGTGTGGAGGCAACTTCATAATATTAATTTCATTTTTTTGTGCTAACTTAATCAAATCTGTGGATACATGGGTAGCATGGCCATCATAAATTAATAAAACTGGTATTTTCTTTGTAATATTAGGTAAAAAACATCTCTAAACCAATTAAAAAACAAAGTAGTTTCCATCCAACCTCGAGACGTTGTAGAAACTGCAGTTTGGGATGTTGTATTCTCATTAATCCAATTATACATATGTACCTTTAAATACACAGAGAAGAGATATCATTTGACCATCAGCAGAACAACACAACAAAACAGATGTGTTTTCTCGGCCAGACGAACTGGTATTCTTTTTGTACCAATTGCACCAACGACCTTTGTTTTACTAGGGTCGTGGCAAAATGACGTCTCGTCGCAATTAAATATCTATTCTGGATTCCCCTTAAGGTTTAGTTCTTCCATAGTTTTTGTTAATATTTCGAAACAATTATAGATGACCCATTGGTTCACCTGATCGCAACTAACATGTTCAATACTCGTAGGTTTCTTTATTGACAGACGGTGCCTAGTTTTAAATAATATAAACCCGTCAGGGCCTGGTCTCTGGTCTTGAAATCCTTATGCAATCTGCAATTTATTTTTACTCAAGAGACGACAAATATGATTGAACTCCTCCACCATCGCTACCTTCTTTTAAAGTCAGTCCAGTCCCACGCGTTCCTTTGACTCGATGCTTCAGTGAGGTTCGTGAAATATTGTAAAATAATGATGCCACTTATCTTCTTTTTTCTGCCTTTGGTTCACTTTCAGCATATGTTGACGTTGTAGCAACGCGTTTATTATCAAACCAGGACATTACACTGACATCCACATTGTCTATATTGGCCATTTTATCTACCATATGAACTCTGCCGCCCTTCTTCATTTCTTTCTCAGTTGGCATCACAACTCCAGGAACACGATTAAGTCTTACTGTTCCAAAGGTAAAATGCCCTCTTTGGTCAGATATATCATAAGAGGTATGCTGGTGAACCAATTGTCAAAAAGCGATACCAAAACAATTGATGTTTTGGTATCGAATCGGCTAATTTGACAACCACGTTGCTGCTCATACTAAGATTTGGTGCTCCTAGAGATACAATATTACTCTGCAGCAAACAAATTAAAGTCTAGCTGAATCCCGAAATACCACTCAGCACAAAGTTTTTGAAGCCCCACTTATGTGGTTTTTTTTGGGTTATACTGCTTTAGCTGGCTTCGCACTTTTTTTGATATAATCTGTTCGTCTACAGCTAGAAATTCTTCTTTCGGAACCATAAGCAGTCGTTCTTTGATTTAGCTCAGAACAGGTCTAATTTTGAACAATCTGTCATGTCATGTGGATGATCATTTTCAATCATACCATCATTGTTATTGAAAGACTTCTTGTCGTTTTATTTCTTCGAATCTGTTACAGCTCATCACATTGCTAACTGTTCGGTGGCCAATATTGGCATTTCAATAGTGTCTTGTTGATGGAAGTTGATTTTTTTTAACCTATTCTCTATCCTTCCATTGTTGGATATAGGTCTCCCCCAGTTCTCTCCATCTTTCCCTATCTTGAGCTGTTCTCTGCCATGTGGGACCTCCTTGTTTCCTGAAGTCATCTTTCCACCTCATCTGTGGTCTGCCTCTTGATCTCTTTGCATTATATGGACGCCACTTTCCGATGGCATTATTCCATCGTCCGTCTTGGAGACGTTCATTGTGTCCAGCCCATTTCCATTTCAGTTTTGCTGCTTGTTCTATCGCGTCTACTGTCTTTGTTCTGGTTCTGATCCACTGGTTACGTTTTCTATCTTTAAGTGCTATACTCATCATTTGTTGGGAAGTTGAATTATCGACATGTAAATAGCAATTCTTATAAATTGTTCAATCTCATATTTTTTATATTAGCTTTTTTATTTGGACGTTTTTTCACTGAATATAAATTTGATTGGTCTGTGATATGCTCTATAAGACTATCAGGAAAGAGAAACTTCAAAAAATTGGACCAGATTTTCTAACTGTAAAATCGAAGAAGGTAAATTTTCAGAACCAGTAAATTTTGTATCATTTTCTGATATTCTCAGATTTCCTTTCATCCAATTATGAGATTTCTTCCTTTTATATCGTAGTCTTTCAGATGAAGAGGAGTATTATCATCTAAGGAATCTGAGGATTTGGAAATGACAGGTTCCTTGACATTACTTGGTAAATTTTCACTCACCTCATTGTCACTATCTTGACACAATATCATCTCATTTGTGCCGTCTTCATTGGAGAGATCTGATTCTTCACTATTAGTACTATTTGGAATTCTATCTGCTTTAATTGTACCATAAAAGAGTTTCAGACACATATCTACAAAAACAATTAATGAGTCCATAACTTCACAGTGTGCCATATATAGCACAAACCCTTTTTGGGGTTGTCGAGAGGCTTTCAACATTTTTAATTTTTAGTACTTACCTATGCAGATATCTAATATCACAATACAATACATTTCAATTTTTTCTCGCCGTAAAAAACGTTTTTACTATAAAAAATAACCTCTAACTTCGAGCACTGTTTCACGTAGTTGAGTTTAAACCATCGAGCAAAAAGATAAAAGAGGGAATCTAATCGTTATGAAAAGGAGACCAAAAAAGTGGCCTCTGATGGCGGGCATATCCGGAAATGCAAAGGCGCTAAATTTAAATTTTCCAACACTTGTTAACAATAGCTGTAAAATATTTTTCAGACAAGAAAGTTTTTATTAAATATTAACGATAATAGTCTAAAAAGTGACACAATTGGTAAAAAACTTCAATATAAATAAAATTTCATGTGACAGTTGGGACAAACAATAACATAACCAAACTTAATTTGACTTCTTAAACAAGGAAAGAGACTGTCTATCCTTGTTTAAAGTGGCCTCTCAAGATAGCACTTCCTGTCTAACAATATTTTTGTCCCCACTACCTTTACATTCCCTCTTTTATCTTTTTGCTCGATGGTTTAAACATTAAAAAAAATTTTGTTTGTTTGTGTCATTTATGGCACATGATGGGGTAAAGGGTTAAAATGGCAGGGAACAAATCACCACGTGGTAGAAGAAGTATAGGCCAACAGCGTAAGCGATGAAGTGACAATCTTCCATAGAGGCAACAACCCACCAATGAACAAAATTGCTTATAATGTAAAGGAAGAACAAGAAGTGGCTATGAAGTAGCCTTTGGCTTTAATTTGGTAATACTTTTAGGCTATTCATATCTATTATTTTTTCCTTAGCGTTCTCCTCCTTTGTTATTTTCTGATATTTTTTGTTATTCTGCTGACATACTCTTGCTACACCACTTCTATAACTTGCTAGTTGTTCTATTCTAGTATTTGTTTTGTGACTCATTGTCTTTATAAACACAACTATACAACAAAGAAAAATGGAATTAAAAATATCGTGACTGTTACCACAAATCACTTGTCTATAGAACACTTAAAGGGAAAGTATCCGAAAGTATTTTGTAAGATTTAAATTCAACAATAATTGGAAACAAATTGCATCTTAATCGCTTCAGAGTTTAAAAACAAATTATTCGTTCGGGGTAATTTTGGCATTAAACAAAACTTGAAATAATTTGTAGCTATTAGTCTCACCAATCAGTAGCAGCGGCTTGTCTTTTTTATTTACGGAAGGATATTAAACTGCACTAATTTAAAATAATTTTGGTTATACCATAAAAAGTGTATAAACTTAACCCTGGAATATCGCACCTATTTTTTTTTTGACATACACCTCACATATGGGTATCAGATACCCATTGATTTTTTGTGAAGAAATAAATAAAAAAGTAAATATTTTATGATTTCCAGGGACTGTCTAGTCACTATTGAATACACAAGAATCATTAAATCAATCATTTTATTTTCTCTCTCTTAATTGTAGTAATACAAAAAAAAATATTAAAAATGTTTAAAAATATTTAACAAACATTTTCTAAAAAACCAGAAACCTAATTCAAAATATTTTAGCTTAATATAACAACAAAATGGTCTTTCTAACTAAAATCTAACACCTTTTGATTATAGAACTCATAGTCATTCTTAGCCAGGTATTTCAATTTCCCTCATTTTGGTGACTGCATTCACAACACAGTTTAGCTGTATGCTCCATGCAGTATGCTTTATGGCAAGCCGAGCATGCATGCTTCCTTTTTCTATCTTTTCCTTTGCAGAAATAACACCTAGTTTGCTTCACTAAACTTGTGGAATGTTGCGTTGGAAGGTCTTCAACTTGAAAAATGCCACAAATTGATTGCCTGAGTGATTTCGGTAAAGAAGGTATTTGAAGTCTCTCTCGCATTAGTGGTTCAATTAAAGCCATTCCCAAAGACTTCAGAAAAGATTTTCTATTATTAGATGCAGTTTCTTTCCAATGAGTATTTGCGAGAGAAAATAGCACCATTGCATTTATGCCACTTGCATCAAGCATGTTAAAAAAAATTCTTAGTGGCCATCGTCTGCATTTTCGTGATGTAGTATAAGAATGGCATAATTGATCGAACGTATCTATACTTCCTTTTGATTCATTATAGATGTGTATAAGGTTTGGTTTTCCTGTATCAGCATTTAATGAATTATCATGATGTAATGTTGACAGCAAGAGAACCACTTTTTTGGGATTTGGAGTGTATGAGATGATAGTTTTATTTTCGTCGAATGCAAATAATGATGTACCTACTTCTTTTTTACTTAGAAAAGACGGTGGAATTTCTCGTTTACTTTTTTCTTAGTGTACCCAAGATAGTTTGAATTGTCTCATCATTTCATCAGCTACAGGTATTGAAGTAAACCAATTATCTACTGTTATATTTCTGTTGGTTCCATGTATTGGTTCCGACAATTTCCGAACGTAAAAAGCTGGTACTGACTCCTTATTCTGTGTTTGGACTTTTCCAATATATGGAATAGCGTTAACCATATAAAATGTTTTAGAGTCATTCATCATCATTATCTTTATTCCATATTTGTCGGGCTTACTACTCATATAGATTTTAAATGGGCATTTCCCCCTGAATCCTACGAGCTGTTCATCGATAGTACAATGCTGAAAAGTGGTGTAGTATGATGTACAGTTGCTTATAAAGATTTCCCATAATTCGCGTATGGGTGCAAATTTATCCGCTGCTTTTCTTGTTGCTCTTGTATTTTTATCATCAAACCTTAGGCATACAGCTAGAAATGCAAACCTCTGCTGCGACATCGTAGCACGAAATATTCCATTTCCAAATTGTAGGGACCAAAGTTCATCAACACTAGAGTTAGAAACACGTAATGCACCAGATATGAACAATAACCCAATGAAAGCTTTAACTTCTATTTTATTTGTCAATTTGGTGTAACTTTGCGCTGTGATACTTTCACGTTTGCGAATGATTTCTTCATTTGTAAAAAGAACGATAATATCTAACATTTCTTCATTAAATAGTAAGTTCCAGGCTTCTTCAGGAGACTGAAGTATCCTGGCATTTCCTTTGCCGCCCGGTAAACGTATAACAAGATTTGCGGCTGTTGTACGACCACGCCTTGAGGGCTGTTCTGTAGACCAACGATGCCCGTTTTTTCCAAGTAAATTTGCAACATTTCTCACTGGTTCATGATCTGTTTCACTATCACTTTGTTCACTTTCATCAGTGTCGGTATTGGAGTTTTGTTCTTCGACATAATCCTCCTAAGATTCAAAATCGGTACCAAAGGTATTTTCACCATCATCCTTGTTGTTTTCATTATCAAATAAATGTTCAGCTTCCCTTTCCAGTTCAGCTTGGGTCAACGGACGACGTTTTTCCCAGTTTTCTTTCCAGCCACGTGAAGCCATTTCACTAAAAAATAATTATAAGAAAAATTAATAAATTATCGGAAACCTCACACATGGGTGCTACATACCCTAGCGCTTATTCAATAAATTCTCGTGATCGGAAATGTCGCTCAAACGAGACAGCAACTACAAACTTGTCCTTGGCAGACTACAGACTGAATTTACATGAAGCGGTATTAAGGCTGTTTTAGCAGTTGAAGCACAATGCGATTTGAAATGGGGTATCACTTATTTTTCTACACTGCTTACGCCAGACCATCTTTACTCAGTGGCGCCGGCCGACGGGTAGTTTAATGACAACAAATGCATTATTTTCCATTCAAATTAGTTTTAACATGAACTAACTGACCGTACGTTCATGAGATTTGACGTCACGAAGGCAATAACGATGAGTCTAAGCGACAATGATGAGTAACACGTTTCACTATTAGATTTTAGTAATTTTTATCAATTTACTTCAAAGTTGGAACATGCATTTCCCGATTATTATTGGACACAGAAAGGTGAAAAAAAAATCAACGATTACAGAAAAAAAAACTCTTTCAAGTGATGGGCGTAGAAAGTTTGGTTATTATGGAATGTTAAACAGTATAATCAAATTTCAACAGAAGTTTCAAAAAAATAAAAAAAGTAAAATCATCATTTTAAAGGCAACATAATTTCGAATAACGTGTCCAAATGTCGAGACATTTTGTCGGTAAATAACAGAGAAAACACTGTTCCTAGGTTTTGGGAAATGAGATTCGCGTATGCTACATTCAGTTAAGTGTCTCGATGGGTATCTCACACCCAAGTATGAGGTTCCAGGGTTAAATACGACTTAGTACTAAGAACAAACAGAACTAGTATTATATTATATAGGGGACAGTACATCTCAAAAATGTCATACTTTTTATGGCTCTTTCAACTATGTACTTTTTTGGATCTTCCCTTTAAAATAATAAATAATTTACAAGGTTCGTATAGTATAGTCCAGGTAAATAAGGTAAAAAAGTAGGTACCCTGTTGGAGATATTGACCCGGCCATGTAAGTGACAAGTTTTTTGAGTTGTATGGACCTTGATAACTAAAACCTTTATGTTCACTGCAGTGGGTTCGGTGGACTTACACAGCAAACAAAAAGCTGTAAGATTTTGCCAGACTTCACAGGAATGGAACATCGGTACATCGGATTCTCGATAACCAAAACGGGGACCGTCCGTGGAATGACTGGAAAGTATACAAGGAGCTGATTAAATGAAGAGTGAGCATGATGCAGGGCCAATTACCGACGGTGGAAAATCTGGAGAGAGTCATTAAAGAAGCAATAATAGGTCGCCGAGATGTCAACAGGATACTACACCGGCGAAATGTGAACATCGAGGCAATGAGAAATAATGTATAGCAATGAGAAGAAGGTTAACGAGAGCAAGGAGCAGAGTACGGTGCAAGGAACAGGAAAATCCATAAAAAACCGTTTTTAGGACCAAAAAAGGGGACACAAGGAAAGGGACTGGAAGCCTCCTTGCTGATAGTCTGTGCATAAATGAAGGTAGAGCTTTGGAAGTGATGCCGGCTGTCGCTGGATTACAGAGGAGGGTCTGGCTTAATAAGTAGACATTCAGGCTAGACTCGGCGATGAGAGGTCGTTTGATAGTACCTCGGGAGTACGAACGAAGAACCATAGAACCGAAGAACGTCTTTTTCCATTTAACACCTAAAATACTGGTTTGTAATTATAACGCCTCTTGTTTTATTTCTAGGTTACTAAACTAGCATATTATATCGACTTTAATGCGGCAGCATTGGCATGGCAGTGAATTCTGTATATTGTATTTTTGCTAATATTTTGACAATTTTTTTGCTCGGTGATAACCTGAACTATAATAACTGACTATAATATCATCTAAAACTTATCCAGGAGCGGACATATCCTTCGACCACAACCCGGTTGTTTTGTCGATGAGAGTGAAACTAAAGAAGGTCAACAGCCCTTGCACCAAGAAAATCATAGATACAAGACATGTGGAAACCAAATTTAAAATAAACGAGAGCTTAAGGAAAGTCAAAGAAGATAATGCAGAAACTCTAACTATTGACCAAAAATGGGGGAAAATTCAACATGCCCTTGTGTCAGTTGAAAAAGAAACCCTTAACCACTTAAAGAAAAAACAAAACCTTGGATCACAGTAAAAATTCTTGAACTCATGGAAGAAAGAAGAAAACATAAAGCAAAAGACCTGAATAAATACAAAGAAATTTAGAGAAACATCAGAAAGAAAATTCGAGAGGCGAAAGAGAGGTGGCTCTCTGATAGATGCGAGGAAATAGAAGATCTGGATAAAAGTACGATAGCTTTAATTTACACAAAAAAATCAAACAAATGACAGGTTCTAGAAAGAGTACGAAAACGAATATCCTTAAAAATGATAAAGGGGATATTATTACTGATATGAAGGAGAGATTATGTCACTGAACCAATTATATTCAACAACTATTTAATGATGAAAGAGAAGAACTGTCATTAGAAATCACCGAGGATACTGGACCACCAATATTAAGAGAAGAAGTCATCTATGCCATCAAAAACACAAAAGAGAGTAAAGCTACTGGATCAGATGACGTGCCCATCGAATTATTAAAACTCATCGATGAAGATGTTATTGATGTAATGGTTGAACTCTTTAATCTAATATATCAGACTGTCACAATCCCCAGACAATGGCTGCAATCAACCTTTGTAGCAATTCCCAAAAAACCAAGTTCAACAACTTGCTCAGACCACAGAAAAATAGCTTTAATGAGTTACACACTTAAAACATTTTTGAAAATAATTCACAGCAGAATTGTTAAAACTCTTGAATTAGAGATTAGTGACACACAATTTGGCTTTAGAAATGATATGAGTACAAGAGATGCTTTGTTCGGCTTGAATGTGCTGGTTAAGAGATGCATGGACATGAATCAGGATATTTACTTATGTTTTGTAGACTTTGAAAAGGCATTTGATAAAGTTCAACATAAAAAGCTTGTAGATATATTAAAAAGCAAAAATATTGACAGTCGTGATCTGAAAATTATACTAATTTATATTGGAATCAAACTGCCAAGTTAAGAGTTGACAGTCAGTACACCGAAAATATCAAAATACAGAGAGGAGTCCACCAGGGTTACGTGCTGTCCCCACTACTTTTCAATGTCTACAGTGAAGCGGTATTTCAAGAAGCGCTCTCAGACTCAATAGAAGGTATATCTATCAATAGAGAAGTTTTGAATAACTTACGTTTTGCAGACGATACAGTAATAATTACGGATAACAACCATGATTTACAGAACGTAATGCAACGCCTTGATGAACGCTGTTATGAATACGGACTGAAGATACATTTAAAGAAAACTAAATGCATGATCATGACTAAATCTGCACATGCAAATATCCAATTGACTATTGAAGATACTGCAATTGAGAGTGTTAATAACTATAAATACTTAGGAACATGGATAACATCAGATGTAGACCAAACCAAAGAAATTAAGAGGCGTATTTAAATAGCACGTACATCATTTATTAAACTTAAAAAGTTTCTTTGTTGTCGGGATATAAGGTTAGAACTACGCCTGAGAATGCTTCGATGTTACGTGTTCTCTACTCTTCTTTATGGTCTGGAAGCTTGGACACTAAAACAAGTTCATCTGAATAAGTTGACCGCCTTTGAATTTTGGTGTTACAAAAGAATCCTACGAATATCATGTATTCAAAGAATGTCAAACATGGAAGTAACTAGAAGGATAGGAAATGAGGCGGAAATAATATTAACTATTAAAAGACGAAAACTTGAGTACTTGGGACATGTGATGAGAGGGCAAAATTACGCATTATTACAACTTATTATGCAGGGCAAAATCCAAGGAAAGCGAAATGTGGGAAGACGAAGAATATCCTGGCTTAAGAACTTAAGAGAATGGTTTAAATGCCGTAGTGCAGAACTTTTTGAACGGCAGTCAACAGAGTCCGCATAGCCATGATGATTTCCAACCTTCGATAGAAGATGGAACTTAAAGAAGAAGATAACCTGAAAAGCCTTCTCACTTTCCATACTGTCTAAGCTTCGTTCTTCTTTACATTTCTACTGCCTGGTTGTCTTCTTGATTTGTTATCACTTTTATTTTCCAATGCAGGGTAGTAATGTAGTGCAGTTGATAGTGGCGTAGTTGTTAAACCTTCTTATCCAGTGGTTCTCTGTCCATTTAAATGTGTCCGTCAATAATAATTCCATATCTTTCCAATTTTAGTTTCTGGAAAACATATTTCAATGCTTCGTTGAAGAGTTTGAGCAGAATAGTACCTATTTCCTTCCATAATACTGTTTTTGTAGGTTTGTTGCTATTTTATAGAGATTGTTTTACAATTCAGTGCTCTATGTAATCGAATGCTGTTCCAAAATCTCGCTGTTTCTTTTCCATTAATATCATTTCTTTTATGACTGCTAGAAATGTGTCTGTTATACCTTTATTGATTTAGCTAATTCTTTTAGTTTGGATATTACTATTATATTTTTATGTTTTGTTTCGTTTCTTTATTTATTTTGTTTCAATTTTTATACTTCTAGTTCATTAGAGTAGTTTAATTTATTTCTCTCAATTGTGGAATTTACATATTGCAATGTCTAGACTATTTATTAAATTCTTATCATATTAATTCCCATTACACAAGCCTTTTTTAAAACAAATATAACTTTCTTATCGATTACCAAGTGATTAAATAAAGTCATCATAGAATGTATTGTTTCCAACCACAAACATATTGCGGTGATAAAATTGCATTTAAATAAACATTTAATTATTACTGGAAACATTAAGAGGTTATAAATATTAATAAATGTTGATTTCATGGTCAAATCGGTTAGGTTTTTCAATAACGAAATTACTTGTGGATATATTAAATGTAACAAAATAAGAAAATATTAAAAAAGGTGGCATATAATTGAAACCGATTATGTGAAAAGATGATAAAACGAGAAAACAAGTAAATAACAAAAAAATGGGTGAAACTGTATTAAAAACCAATACAAAAGTTTTTCAAATCTTTTTTGCGAATAAATTACAAATTATTAAAAAATCTTTATTGTCCTTTCGATTTTCAGATCGAAAGCAATTTTCACAAAAACGAATTATTTTGTTTTCTTACTATGTTAATTATGCGTAAAAAGAAAAAAATCAACCCTCAATCGTCATAGATATAATGACATCATACCTGCCTAGTACAAAGCGCTGTTGCCAAATAAAAAGCAAAATAGTATATTACATAACGAGAGTTGTAAGAAGCTTATTACATGCGAGTAAAAAAGTTGCGCGCGAGCCGCGTAGCGGCGAGCGCAGTAATTTTACAAGCGTGTAATAAGCTTACAACTCAAGTTGTGTAGGTACTATACTTTTTCTACGATTATTTTCGTTTATAAAAATAAAAATTAAATTACCACTATATTTACACTGACAGATTAATAATTTTTAATCTGTCAAAATAACGTCTGTTAATTCGTTTCCATGGTAACTCGACCAACTGACTTACGAGGCTTATGTGATATTACACATTTTTATAAAACTGAAGCGTAATTTTTTTTATTACGTGCTAGTCATTACGTGTCAGTATCTGTTATGATGCATTTACTTAGCATCCAAATAGTAGGTAATATACAATTTACTAGTAAGAGAGTAGAAAATAGTATATTACATAACGAGAGTTGTAAGAAGCTTATTACGTGCAAGTAAAAAAGTTGCGCGCGAGCCGCGTAGCGGCGAGCGCAGTAATTTTACAAGCATGTAATAAGCTTACAACTCAAGTTGTGTACTATACTTTTTCTACCATTATTTTCGTTTATAAAAATAAAAATTAAATTACCACTATATTTACACTGACAGATTAATAATTGTTAATCTGTCAAAATTACGTCTGTTAATTCGTTTCCATGGTAACTCGACCAACTGACCTACCTATGAGGCTTATGTGATATTACACATTTTTATAAAACTGAAGCGTAATTTTTTTTATTACGTGCTAGTCATTACGTGTCAGTATCTGTTATGATGCATTTACTGAGCATCCAAATAGTAGGTAATATACAATTTACTAGTAAGAGAGTAGAAAAATATATTTACCACCTACCGGTTACACGCTTTCTCTTTGTCTTTCAGGGTATGAAAAAAGATAACTGATACTATTAGATATTCGTCAGTGACGAAAATGGCACTGAACCTCTAAAAATCATACGAACAAGCTGAATTTTACCGAGCATATTAATTTTGGTACCCCAAAAAAGATGCAAGAATAGTTTGTTTGTCACTTTAACTCCCGGGCTTCCCCCCCAAAATCTCCATCGCAGGGGGGTAAAAACGCAAAAAAAAATCAATTTACCAATAATCTGTACACCGTAGAAAAATCTATTTCAGATAAAAAATGCAGCTGAGATAATTTTAAACAATAGTATACTATTTTTTCTTCAAACGTAGCAATTTTTAACCATAAATAGTACAATTCATACGCTATTTTTACTCGAAATTAACTGTGACAACTATCAAAGTCGTCTAGATGTTAGAAATTAAAATAATTAAGTCGTCGGTGGGATTTGCGTCTCCCTGGTTACAGTTGTTTGACAGTTGTTTGCAATTATTAAAGACAGCTTATTGTTGTTGCAACCGCAAGCGCAAATTTAGTGCGAAAATGGAAAACATAAACGAAATTGATTCCGCGGCTAATGATGCAGTAGCAAGTTTGGGGCTCTCCAAGTCCGGAATAAAGTATCGGTTAGGGTACAAGCACTTCCAAGAGTGGTGCGATACAAGAGGAGTACGGCAAGTTACCGAAGACGTTTTACTGGCATATTTTAATATAATGGAAAATGAAAATAAATGGAAATCTTCTACAATGTGATCACGATACTCTATGATAAAATCCGAGTTAGTTATTAGAAAAAATGTGGATATAAGCAAATTTTTAAAGTTACATGCCTTTCTGAAATAAACAAGCGAATAAAGTTTTCACTAAAGACGAGTTTGATAAATTTTTGTTTGAAGCGCCAGATAAGTTGTATTTAGAATTAAAGGTAAAAAAATTATATTGCAAAGTATGTAGTATACTCTACTAAATTATAAAAATATTTCAGATTGTTTTGTTAATTGGGGTTACCGGCGCCTGTCGATGCGACGAAATGGTAAAAATGAAGACTGTGGACATTGAGGATAAAGAAAATGTAATAATTATCAATATCCTAGACAGTAAAATACGACAAATTAGATCTTTTACGATAATTGGTCAAAACTACATTAAACTATATGCATCACTGCGGCCTGAAAATTTCACAGAAAACCGATTTTTTATCAAGTACCAAAATGGAAAGTGTTACCGAAGCGTCATGGGAATACATTCGATCAGCGCAGTAGTCCAAAAAGAGCTAGTTATTTAAATTTAAACGATGCAAGCGCATACACGGGTCACTCTTTACGATGAACTTCAGCAACACTTTTAATTGATGGAGGCGGAAATCTAGAATGCCTCAAACGACATGGGGGCTGGAAATCAAGCACGGTTGCCGAAGGATATATAGAGGATTTAATAAGAAAGAAGAACGATAATGCTCAAAAAATTTAAACCCTCATAATTCGCCAACATCGGGAATGATTGCTGAAAGTTGTTCTCGACCATCAGTATCATCAACAATTACCAATGCGTATCAAGAGTCGGGAACATTTTTGCACGGTTTTAATTTTGAAAATGCCTCATTAACTAATTGTACTTCTAATATTACTATAAATAAAAATGATGTTTAATTGTTGTTAATGACATTTGTATTGTTGCTTTGTGACATGTTTCATATTGTTGCCATGACAACATTTTTCCCTCCGCCGCGCCGTAAAGAAATGGAAAAAAAACTGCTGCCGGCGGAGACATCAAACTTTGACAGGATCAAGTTAGATAAGTAGTGTCATCATTATTTGACGTTTGAAGAAAAAAATGTTTACAAGTATTTTTTGTGTAGAATGAACCGTTCTCTTAGAAACAACGCTTGAAGCGACCGTTGATTTTGCATGTCAGTTACGCGCGAAATCAATGTTCAATAAAATTTGTATCAGCTCGACGGTAAAAATTCGATATCTTTTGATTCAAGTGACCTATCGACAAAAATCAAGATGCGTTTTAAAGGTAAAGAGTTC
Organism: Diabrotica balteata; assembly: GCA_918026665.1. Classification (NCBI taxonomy): domain Eukaryota; kingdom Metazoa; phylum Arthropoda; class Insecta; order Coleoptera; family Chrysomelidae; genus Diabrotica; species Diabrotica balteata. Next base: position 180,798,960 of record OU898276.1, read on the forward strand.
AGGTTTAGTATGCAGTTTTGTATTTTGCCGCAAATACACTCAGATTTTATACAGATGTTAATACAATATATCCCTTTCATTGACTGGTCACTATAAAGTTTCGATTACTAGAACCTAACCCTTAAAACGTATAGCATGGAATTTTAGTTTTGAGTTTTTACAATAAATGTGAGGCATTTGAAATATGCTTAAAAATGCTGGATTTAAACTTTTACACAATAAACGATCTAAAACATTTAAAACCTTTTTTTCAATTAGACTAGTACGTTTTTTAAAAGAACAAAACTTCTGTAATAAACTACACCCAAAACCGTCTTCTCAATTCCCGTAACATGTGATCGTTTGTAATCTAAAACAATAAATTCTGCGTTTTTTATTCATATTTCAAATGCCTCATATTTGTTATCACAACTCAAAATTGAACACAACTTTGATTGTTTAACTTTTGCCATACTAGGATCGACCTTAATCCGTTATGTTTAGCTTCTTTATAAGCTCTTTTTGTGGTACACATCTATTTTGGTTGTCTGCCTACTGCTTTCCATGTCGATGTTAATAATATAATCGCTTTAGTTTACATTGTTGTTCTTTTAGATTCCTTATTATCATTATTTGGAAGGATCTTATACGTGATGCATTATCATCTAGAAGTTTTCAAAGCTATTTATCCATGTTTTTCTCTGTATTCATTACTTTTTGTACCCGTTACGTCTTGTCTTCTAATGTTGATGTTGGTTATGACTTCTTTTATTTGACAAAAATAATTCTACGGTATTTAAAAGCTCGCATAATTAAAAATGTCAAAAATTAAAAAAAAAATAGGAATTCCAACAGAATTCCAATGATGCCTATTGGAAACATATTCTAGGCCAACGATATGCCAAAGGGTAGTTAAAACTTCTTCTGCTTGCTATGCAAAAATACTCCTAGAGCTTCAAAAATTAAAATTAGAGTAACTATAGAAATTATCACTGAATACCAAAAGTTTTTTCAGTGGAAATGTCTACCAAGCAACCACTCTACCTCGTTTTTCCTTTCGAAAACTCTACAAATAGAGTCAAAGGACTCTTGTCTTAAACCTTTGTCTTAAACTACTACTAAACTACTAATATGGCATATTAATATTTAAAAATGCATTTACCTTTAGTAAAGTTCATTGAATCAAGGGAGCAATGAAATTATGTATAATTTCAATGAAATCATATTATAAACATAATTCATGTATTTCCTTTCATAAAATAAATAGCATGGCTTATTACTACTATATTTTTTAGCGGATATGGTTTGTCATTGTCTTATGCGTGATAACAGTAAAATAATCTTTTTGTTAAAAATAAATAATGACAATCCGCCTATGCAGGAAATAAAAAGACTTTCTTTATTTACGAAACAAAGTACTCTTAACACTGCTTATTTCCCATAAAAGTTATCTTTCCATTATTTTCTATTATCGCGTAACCAATTTTACCTATTGTTACAAATGTAATAAATTTTTGTTTTTGAAGCAGTATTATCAAAGATACTTATCAATTAATCTTTACACCATATTTATCGATCATATAAGATGTATTTTCAGACGATATAATACAGCTTTTAAATTATATAAAGGAACTGGAAGAAATATTTGCCACCAACGTAATCTAAGTATCATTTTTTAAGTTTTGCCTAGTCAAAAAAAATTCTTGACTTAACTTAACTTAACCAATGACCTACTATGACTTAACCAATTATTGCTGGTATTGCTGATGTACAATTTGGATTTCGCAGCGGTCTAGGTACAAGAGAAGCACTTTTTAGCATACAAGTATTGATACAACAAGCAAAAGATGTTAATACAGATGTCTTTGTCTGTTTAATTAACTTCGAAAAGGCAGTTGACAAAGTACAGCATTAGCCAAGAGTCGAGTAGACAATCAATTATCCGATGAAGTTCCAATATAAAGAGGAGTACGACAAGGTTGTATACTCTCGCCTTTGCTGTTTAATGCGTACTGTAAACATCTATTTCGAGCAGCTTTGGGAGAAACGACTGATCGCGTAATTGTTAACGATGAAGTAATAAATAATCTAAAATATGCAGACGACACAAGACTGATAGATCAAGTAGTTAACATCGGTAGAAAATATGGAATGAAGCTTAACCCTTTAAGGCGCAAGTTTATTATGATGAACTTTTTTAAAAGTTATTTCAGATAATAGTTTTGAATACTACAGTTAGCACATCATTTACTAGATTTTGAATATATTTTTGTTTTTTCTATGAAAAAATAGGTGGTCAACCGTTGTACCAGAGTTCAATCAAGGAATAATTTTCATGCTAGTTTCTCTGGTACATAGGGTGTACCAAATAATAAAAAGTGTATCAATAATAGGTATAGGACTTAAAATAATACAAGAATACTGCACAATATTGTAATAAACAAACAAAAATATAATAATAAAAATAATAGTTCAGTCACTTGAATGATATGGTTTAAAACAATCCAAGCACAAAGCCACTTTACAGTCTACGCACTCTATACCACTGCGTTTCTGTAATCCTGTTTTTGAGCACTGCTGGCATCGTCTTCGCGTGGTTTTCTGCGGCAAATGACCAACATTGTGAAAATACTCCATGTTCAATGGTCTCCCAATTTTTTTTTCTCGCAGAAAAATCTTTTATAAGACTGGTAGCCAATTTAGATCTATATTCAAGGTGAGATATTGCTTTTTTTCTACTGTTACTTTGCCTAAGGGATTCTTTATAAAGTATATAAGAATTTACTATGGATGCATCAAAAAGGTAATAAAATAACTTCATCCACCATCGACGACTTTTCCAAGTTACTGAGTATGTCTGCATTCGTTGGTCAAACCGATCAACACCTCCCATATACATATTGTAGTCTACAATGGCTTGAGGACAGCGGATGTTTTCTCGTTCTCCAGTTTTTGATGTTCTCAAAACAAAACCAGTTTCTCCATGATTATGCATATTGCTGCATACGGTCACAGATTTTGAGCCACGATCCTTCTACTTACTTATAGTAATATGATTGCAGACAACTCCATCAATTTCACCCATTTTTCTTTTTCTGTCATCTACTAAATGTGCTTTTGGAAAATATTTTCGTGTTTGTCTTACTGTTCCACAACCGAAATGACCTAGTTCTGATAACTTATTCATAAGTGGAAGTGTGGTAAAAAAATTGTCAAAGTACAAGCAGTGACCCCTTTTCTCCAAAACTTTAATTAAATTCAGTATAACTCTTTCCTCTAGAGTATGTTCGTTAGTCCGTTCAGGTTCTCTACCTTGATATACCTCAAAATTGATGAGGTAACCTGTTTCAGCACATGCCATTGCCCAAATTTTTATACCCCTCTTTATGGGTTTCATTGGCATGTACTGTTTCAAAGTAGTCCTTCCTTTAAAGGCAACCATACTTTCATCAATTGAAATATTTCTGCTCGGAGAAAAAGATTCCATAAAGATTTTTTTTAATTTTTGAATAAGAGGTCTCACTTTGTACAACTTGTCAAATTCCCGAGTTCCTCTGGCTGGCATTTGTTGGTTATCATTCAAATGGATATATCTTAATATTTTAAGAAATCTCTTTATAGGGAAAATATTAGTAATCCTTTCATTATGGAAATTTGGATCTGCAGACCAGTATTTTTTGATAGAAGGTAAACTATTAAATCCCATTAGAATTAAAATTCCTAGGAAAGCTTTCAATTCTTCTAAGGACAAATCTAAATTTTTGTTGTCTTGGACAGCATATAAATTTGACTGTTCTACAATGTATTGTAGTAAGGTCTCATTGAAAAAAACATTAAAAAAACTTACTGGGTCTTCAGAAGACGGTATCACTTTCGAACCCTTGAATTCTGCATAATTACAATTTTTAAATTCAGTGGGTATTCTTGGTTCTTTAGACCACCCCTTAAAATGATTGGTAACATCGAAAGTTGCTTCATCTTCACTTGATGATGAAGCATTCATATTGTTTGAGAGGGTTTTTCGGGCTGGTAATCTCTGTCTGCTACAGAATCATCTGAATCCTCGTGTTCTAAACAGTCGTAAATTGTAGAATTTTTACGTTTTCTACGTAGGGGCGTGTAGTTAGTTACTATGTCTATTTTGGCTGTACCACTTCCAGACGGAGTAGACGGCAGTGTAGACGAACTTCTGCTAGATCTTTCTGATGGTGTGTCAGGTTCTACTACATCCTCAGCATCGGAGTCCCCTTCAATCTCGAATGTTCGCTGATCATCCGTTATTTCATGTAATATTTTGGCTAACTGTTCAGTTGTAAGGCCCTTCTTCCAATACTGTATATCAGAATAGTTTTCGGACATCTGAAAAAAACATGCATGTTGAGGTATTGTGGAAAATATTTGCTGAGCGCAAATAGATTGGTTCATAATGTATGACGAAAATGTACAAAAATGACCAACACAACATATATGCAACCAATTTAGCATATTTGTGATGGTTATAAATATTTGTATTTTAGAGGAAAGTTTGAGGTTACATTTTTATAAAATATCATATTGAAAATAATTTTCAATTTTCTTTACTTTTGATATATATTTTTTATTCTGAAACTACTGTATAGTATCCTTATATTGGTAATAAAAAACACTTACCTTTTATAGCATTCCTCAATGGTCAAATTTTGAAGAAAAAATAACAAAACAAATTCAGCCTCGTGCTAATTGCAAAAAAGAAGCACCCTAGAATCCACTGGTACAAATGTTGTACCGTTACAATGTTTACAAATGGAGTAAACGTTCCGATATCAGAGTCATCTATGCATTACTTATTAAAATACATGTATAGATGTAAATAAATAGAAATCTGCTTTGTACTACTCATTTACTCTGGCGAAATGTGTGGTACAAGGGTAATACCAGAGATAATTAAAGGGTTAATAATAAAAAGACGAAAATTATGATCATGAGCAAAAACCAAGATACAGGTGCAAAGTTTATGGCAGACAATGAGGTATTGGATAGAACAGAAAAAATAACATACCTAAGATACAACATCAAAGATAGCTGGGCTTACTCATACCAGATTAAATGTAGGATCGAAAAAGCAAGAAGTTCCTTCCAACAGATGAAGAAAGTTCTCTGCAATTTAACCTTAAAATAATTCTGTATTGTTATGTGTTTTCTGTTATATATGGAGCAGAGGTATGGACACTCACTGATGCGTCTTGCAGACGGTTGCAAAATTTCGAGATTCGGTGCTATTGTCGCATGCTCAGAATATCATATGTACATCATATAACTAACGACGCAGTAATGCAACGTTTACAAAAAGAACCTGAAGTCTTGAAATCCATTAAAGAGAGAAAGTTAGCATACTTCGGATATATAGTGAGAAATGAAAATAAATACAGAATCCTACTATTGATATTAGAAGAGAAAATAGAAGGAAATAGAGGACCAGGATGCCGCCGAATATCCTGGCTTAAGAATGAGACAGTGGACAGGTAAGACTACCACAGACCTATTTCGAACAGCTGCTAATAAAATACGATGGGCCATTGTGTTAACCAACATCCATAGAGAATAGGCACTAGCAGAAGAAGAACTTAACCAAGAAAAATCTTAAATTATCAATGATACCAACTTTGCAAAAATTGTGGAAAATTATTAACCTGTTTACTCTTTATTAATAAAGAAACAACAAAAAAAAAAGATCATTTGTGTTATTTTGGATGCTTTCTTTAATTTCTTTTCTATTATTATTGTAAACGGTGATCGTTTTTGTGTATTGTGCGAATTTATTCTGCCTGATCCATTTTTTCAAAAATCATACACTATATTCTATATACCTATACACGATAAACTATAGGTACCTACATTTCTATGGAATTTAAAATAAAAACAATATAAAAATAAAAATTGTATCAACACAAAAATATCTCCTGCGTACACTGTATATACACTATAATCCAATATATACTCTCTCTCTCCAATGGCGCTACAGTCCAAATCGGGCCTTGGCCTCCTCCAAACTATGCCTCCAACCTTGTCGGTCCCGCGCCGATCTTCTCCAGGTTCTCACCTCTGAAATTTTGCGCGTCCTCTGTCACTTCATGCTCCCATCTTTTCCGTGTCCTTTTTTTTGTTTTGCGCCCTGCATTTTACTATCTAGGGCTCTTTTCGACAATCTTTATGTCTCCATTCTTACGACATGACCAGCCCACCGAAGTCTCTGAAGTTTATCGAATTCTGAGATCCGTGTCTCTTTGAACAGTTGGTAGAGTTCATGGTTGTACCTGGATCTCCATATTCTGTTTTCGTTAATAGGTCTAAATATCTTTCTTAGGCTTTTCTTTCGAAGACTTCCAGTTTTCTTCTTGTCTCTTCTGTCATCACCGTGTCACCATGTTATGCATGTCTCGCATGCATAACATACTATTGGTTTGATAATAGTTTTTGTAGACCCTGATTTTTGATCTCCGGTGTGTTTTTGGGGCGAAACACATGATCGAGTCAAAAATAAGCTTTGTTTCGCTTTACTGTTCTTCTGCTATTCTTCCACCAATATGTACTATAAATATACTACTTTATACTATAGATTACGGTAGAATTTACAAAAGATAGGAGTATAATAATAAAATTAGATCGAAAAAATGCGAAACCTAATGTAACATCGACAGAAGATTTATGTCAATATATAACACAAGATGAATTTCAATGCATTCTTTAAGTTAAAAATTTTGCCAAGTCCTCATAGTAGGTGATTTCAGCTCAAGAAAACATATTTGTAAAAAATATTTCTTAAGATCGATAAGATAGATGTAATTTTATTGTTGAACAATTAGCATCCAATGATATAGCTAGTGACTCCACTGTTATACATTGGTTGTTAAATTGTTACACCTTATTTTTTCAATGCTAAAAGAGCCTGTCTAGGCTTCAATTCTGCATCTGATTTTTTGAATTATCTCATTGCGCAAATAAATAGAAATCAAGTTACCTATTTACAAGTTTATTATAAATGCAATTAATTATACATCAAGCAGCAACGGCTACAGTACACAATTTTGTGTCAATCCTTGTAAAATACAAATTTCTGTTGATGTTTTTTCTTCGATTCGAAAGGAAGCAATTTAGTTCCAACACAAATTAGTAATTACTCCAGAATATCTTCGACCCAATCTAACCTTTTTGAGAATATTAATATTGAAGCAGGTAAAAATAAAAATAATACAAAGGACAGACTCTACACAACAAACATACACTATTTTGTACATCATTCTAATAAAAAGGGCCTTCAAAAGCAGTGGCGGCTCGTGGCTTTAGAGACAAGGTCCGCAAGGTTTTTTTTTCAGATACCGTCTAATAAAAAGACTTCAATCATCATAGGAGATTTTTTGTTTTTTTTTTGTTTTTTCCTATAAATTTAGAACCCAAACATGTTTATAAATTAACTCTTAGTCTACATTGTTTGGAATTAGCAAAATGGATTATAACGTCATCGTAAAATTTAGTAGAGTTTGGGAGAGATTTTAAAAGTTTTTTTTCTATTGACATTTGAGGCAAGCTTGACATTCTCTCTTGTTTCATGGTGTTTCGACAATACGTTTTGATTCTTTTGAGACAAGAGAAATCCCGTTCATTTGAGGTAGAAGTTGGTGGTAATGAGAGAATTAATGGCAATAATTTATTAATTTCGGTAACAATTTGTTGTAATGAATTACAGTAAATAAAATTATACATATCTTGTGACTTATCCCACCTTCCGAAAATATTTGGATCAGCATATAAAACTTTTAATTAATTTTCTAATTTTATTTTATTAAAGAATGATGGATAATTTTTAAATAACTTGTCTAATAAATATCTTAGAAAGTCTTTGGCCTAACTTTTAAATTTTGAATATTCAAGAGGTCAAAAATTTGCAAATCTTCAAAATTCGAAAAACAAGTATCTATTTGCATAATAATAGTACCTATCCAAAATTTCAAAATATACTCGTTTCTCGAGATCTGTTTCTGTGTCAGGCCTTTGTCTTTTTTTGGGGGGTTCGGAAATCAAGCGAGTCCAAAACGTCACTCTGCGTATATACTGGAAATTACGATCATTACGAAAATCTCTGAGACTTTGCACCAGTTTTGTTATTCTATTTTTGGGATGAATAATTTTGAACAACATTGAATATCAAACAAGTTTTGGTAAACACTGTCTTAAAAATAAATAACCATATGTTAAAAGAGTAATTATTTAATAAAGTTTTCAAACCGATTGCTTCACGGATCGAGATATCATCACTTTCAAAATCGTCGCATTCAATAATAAAATCAAAAATTTCCAAAAGCTGTTCACAAAAATTTGCTACAGTGAAAACTAACCGAGATTTAAAATTCCATCGCGTCTGACAAACTGTTGGCATTTTTTTGGAAACAAAATATTCTAAGCATTAGTCTGTTTAGGCAAACTTGAGAAAAATGAAGTAAATCCGCTTAAACTGACAAAAAAAAAGAAATTCTTTAATTTTTTTACATGTATCCTGCAAAACTAAATTCATTATATGCGCATGATAGTAAGTAAATAAAGCTTGCGGTGCAATAGTTTTAACTTTTGCCCTTTACCATTCAACTTACCAGACATCACGGCAGTGCCGTCATAAGTTTCCCTTACCAATTTATTTTTGATATCAAAAAATTTTAATTTTTCCTTTAAAACACCAAAAATATATTTTGTCTTATGGCTTTTACTCACGTCTGTTAAACCTAAAAAAACTCTCATAAATATTACCACGTAACGCGTATCGAACAACAATTGATAATTGTGAATGACAATGAATGATATATGATATTTCGATAATGATATTTCGATAATGATGAATGATATATCGGTAGTTTTATCTACTTCTAGTGAAAAGCAAATGGTTTCCAGAATCTCAGATTCAATAACGTTATTCAAAATGTAACTAATTAATTCTATTAATTCATTCTGGATTGTTTTAGATACACCGCTAAATGTCTTCGAATCAGAAACTAAATTACAAAATTCCAAACTGCATTTCTTAAACATGTTTATTAGTTCTCTATAATTACCTTGATTTAACGAAATGCTCCGATTCGTCGTGTCCCCTAAATGATAATTCCAGACAACTTAAAAAATTACAATATCAATAAAACGACGTAAAACTGCGTGATTATTTTTTACAATTTCGTTATGTTTCATAGCATTTTAATGTTGGGCATTATCTAATGAAACATAAAAATTTTGTTTTCCAAATAAATCTAATTTAATCTGGCTTTATGTATTATCTTTCGAAATACATATCATGTTTCTGTAAAGCCCTAAATAATTCCTTTAAATTATCGTAACCAGATTCACACTACGGATTTTGATGTTTGCCTGTATTTGTCGAAAATAAAGTGCAAGGCCAACAGAAAAGTTTGTTTTTTATTTCACTCCCGGTAAGCCATAAGTACTTACTCCCGCACTCATATTTATAAGCCGGGACATTTTAGGCAAAGGACGCCCATTATTTTTAATAACAATTTGTTCTTCGTATGGAATAGATGAAAACCCATTTTGCAAAATTTTATTTACAATATCAGATTTATCAATACTTACAGTTTTTCCCATGGCTTGCATTTTTAGGTTAATTTACCCGAATTTGTTTACACTTTAATTAAAAAAACCATCTAATATATCTAAAAACCCTTTAATCTTTAACTATTTACGGCAGTGGTAACGTATCACAGTATTACTTTAGAAAATAAAAATAAATCCCAGAAAGAAAAGCCAGTCCGTGCACTTAATATCACTTACCTACTTAAGTTCTTAAGTACTTATCCAGCTCGAAATAATATTTCATCCCGTACTCGCAAGGTACAGTTTGAGGCCAATCCAAATGAGGAATCGGCAAATTTAAATTTGCCGTACTTGGCAATTAAATGTGTAAGGAGAGAAATGTATGTTTGGTTGCTCATCAACTAATATTCCGTTGACTTTAATATGTATATCGTCAAGCTTGGGATCGGCTTGCCGAAACCCCGAAATGTGTCTTTTTAACAATTTACACAGGCTGATGGATGCATGTTTATTAAATTAAATATTAATTATATATTACACAGGCTGATTAAATTAAATATTAAAAAAAATCTATAATATGTATAAAGGTGACCCTGACCGGCCGCCACTGTCAAAAGCTTATAGTAATGCAGGCCATTCACGTTCCGACTTGTGGTATGACTAGTGGTCCAACTTCTGCAGTTGGATCTGAAATCGGACCGTGAGTGGGCTAGTTGGATTAGTTGGACAACTAGTGGTATGACTAGTGGGACGACTTGAAGATCCGACTTCCGACTGGCGACGAAGTCGGAGCGTGAATGGTGAAGTTGGAAGTCGGATCACAGGTTGGATCGAAAATTTCCTCAGTCAGTTGACTTTCGGCACCTGTTACGTATGGGATTTCTATGAAATACTTTACGCAAAGATCTCTAGTTCGCGAATATTTAATAGAAAATAAACTTTCAATTGCACGAAAATTACCTTTTTGTTAGGGCAAATCATTTTCCTTTCTGTAGATCTATTTCGGACATTCCTATACAGGTAAATTTCCGATATTCCGGATTGGCTACAGAAGAATTATCAACAAACAATGAAAATTAAATCATAGTTGTAGCAAAAGATCCCTAGTTCGCAAAAAAATAATAGAAAATAACTTTCAATTGCACGAAAAATTATTCCTATTAAAAATATACGACACACACACAACAAAATAAATCCCAGCTCCAGTTTAAAACAAATAAAATATCGATTTTATACCTATACAAATCTTTAAAAACTATAATTTTTTCCTACATCTTAAAAGTCATAAAAATCAAGAGTTGAAAAAATTAATTAGTTCAGCCCTAGACAAATAACTAGAGAAACGAAACCTAATTTTTAAACATAAATATCATATTATTATATTTTGCGTAGTGTTTATTCGATACATTTTTTGGTTAAGCGATGTACACCATCGTGAAAACAACCTAGACTGAAGTTGGACCGCTAGTTGGATAGAAAGTCGGAGCGTAAGTGGAGACGAACATCCAACTAGTAGTCCTACTAAGTGGGACCACAAGTCGGAACGTGAATGGCCTGTCTAAAGCAGGCCATTCACGTTCCGACTTGTGGTACGACTAGTGGTCCAACTTCTGCAGTTGGATCTGAAGTCGGACCGTGAGTGGGCTAGTTGGATTAGTTGGACAACTAGTGGTACGACTAGTGGGACGACTTGAAGATCCGACTTCCGACTGGCGACGAAGTCGGAGCGTGAATGGTGAAGTTGGAAGTCGGATCACAGGTTGGATCGAAAATTTCCTCAGTCAGTTGACTTTCGACACCTGTTACGTATGAGATTTCTATGAAATACTTTACGCAAAGATCTCTAGTTCGCGAATATTTAATAGAAAATAAACTTTCAATTGCACGAAAATTACCTTTTTGTTAGGGCAAATCATTTTCCTTTCTGTAGATCTATTTCGGACATTCCTATACAGGTAAATTTCCGATACTCCGGATTGGCTACGGAAGAATTATCAACAAACAATGAAAATTAAATCATAGTTGTAGCAAAAGATCCCTAGTTCGCAAAAAAATAATAGAAAATAACTTTCAATTGCACGAAAAATTATTCCTATTAAAAATAACGACACACACACAACAAAATAAATCCCAACTCCAATTTAAAACAAATAAAATATAGATTTTATACCTATACAAATCTTTAAAAACTATAATTTTTTCCTACATCTTAAAAAGTCATAAAGAATCAAGAGTTGAAAAAATTAATTAGTTCAGCCCTAGACAAATAACTAGAGAAACGAAACCTAATTTTTAAACATACATATCATATTATTATATTTTGCGTAGTGTTTATTCGATACATTTTTTGGTTAAGCGATGTACACCCTCGTGAAAACAACCTAGAACTGAAGTTGGACCGCTAGTTGTAGTTGAATAGAAAGTCGGAGCGTGAGTGGAGACGAACATCCAACTAGTAGTCCTACTAAGTGGGACCACAAGTCGGAACGTGAATGGCCTGTCTAACTGACAAATATTTGGGTTTCAGAACCGATAGGTAGAAGTAAAAAAACGTAGAAATATTGTCTGATACCTGTATCAAATAAACCACTTTTTCCACTTTTATTTTAGTATTTTATTGCCTCCTTTAAACACGCTACTCGTCTTATTAAATAATTAGAATTACTTCTGGGAATTAAGTGAACGTTAAAATTGAATTTAGTTTGAAATTACTATTCTTAATACGTTTTATGTATGTACATTGTATTTATAGCTACTAATACGAATAATCAGCTATTCTAAGCACGTTTGTCATGTTCCTACCGTATGTGTCATCGTGTATTCAACATGTATAAGGGCCATTCAACAAAACGGCAGCGTGGCTGTAAGAAAAACATTCCTACCTATTGATAAATACAATGATTAGCTTGTTTATTATAGGTACCACCTGCAATAATAAAATTCTTTCGTAATCGATGAATTTAAAGATTATACCGGTAGGTTTTAAAAACAACGTTATATATTTTTGTCGAATGTTGAGCTTTTAGTGGAAGTTGTAACTCAAAAGTATAAAAAGAAGTCGGCTAATATTTTTGTTCATTAAAAATATTCGCATATTTCTGGGAATCAAAAAAATCAGAAAAGACTATGAAATGGATAATAAACAAAACAGAAATAAATATAAACTAACGTGCCTTTTGTATAATGTGTATGGTAATTATTAATAGCGAAATCAACGCAGAGCTACCAAATACAGCAAGGAAATCATATATTATTATCTACTTAATGTCTTCACGTGTCTTCACAGTACACAAAATACCGTATATCGGTGAAAAATGAGTTTATATAATAAAGCCGTAAAATAAACGGAAAAAAATAATCAAAAATCAAAAAGGTACTGTTCAATTTTTCATATGTGAAAAACAATATTATATTTTCACTGTATCATTTCTATAATTACCAACCTCAATTTCGAAATTATTTCTCAGTCAACCCTTTGTAATATTTCATACTCCTGACTTTACACAACCCTCGAAAAACAGATTTTTGGAAATGAAAAACAAAATAGTCTTTCTTCTGGTTCCCGTAAAAATAAGCTATTGATTATGTACTTTAGAAAAGGACTACAACTTAAAAAAAGGGTTATTGTTTCGTATGGTCAATGGACCCACAAATATGAAAAAACCGAGGAGTGCTACCATTTAAAGGGGTGCGTTTTTGAGAAAGGGGTGAATTAGTACGTATGCACTAGGGTGAATCCTATGTACTTTTCATACATTTATATCTGCAGATTCTAAAGATCGGATGGAATGAAATTATTTGAAACGATCCATCTGACCACCTTGTTGGAGGATAAGCGTCGCATATACGTCTTTATTTTAAAATTTTCTTGCTCCATCTTCCATCTCTGATTCTTTCAATATGTCCTGCCAGTTCCATCGCAGCGTTTTAATTATTTTAACTGCGTCCGTAATACCAGTTTTTTCTGCTTACTATTTGATTTGAAACTGTCTCTGAGGAATATATTCAACATTACCCGATGCTCTCTGAGCCACTCGTATCTTACTGATTTTGTGCTCTCTGTGCCACTTTTATGGTAAGAGTCAATGTTTTTCCTTCATACGTTAGAACTGGAAGTACACATTCATCAAAGACCTTTATTTTCAAGCACATGGGAATATCTGATCTAAAGACTGCCCTCAGTTTTCTGTAAGCTGCCCATGTTAGTTCTATTCTCTTGTTTTTAACTCTGTCATTTGATTGTCTCTTCCTAATTTAATCACGTGGCCCAGATACTTATATGTATAAACTTGTTCAATTTGCTTGCCATTAGTTGAAATGTTTCTGGCTAGTACAAGGTTGGTCATGTATTGTGTTTTGGAACATGTAATTTTAAGGCCAACTCATGTACAAGAGCTGTGATGGTCTTTAGGAAGTTAACAGGCGTAATTTACACTAGGGATCCTTACTAGGATTTCTTTGAGAGCCTAATAGTTTGAATGAAATTTTCCTCAGGGCCGCAAGTGCAAGTGGTGGTATGAAATAACTTTAAAACTATATGACTATAACATAAGTTTATTACAACTTACGTAAAAACAATATAATTATAAATTATATGGACTTTTTTGCATGTAAAAAATAGGAAAATGTCTTTTACTTGACTCCAGGAATGAATGTCAATTCCTGAATTTGTTAATTCTTTGAAGTCGATGGGCGAAATATTTCACATCTCTCTAGAATGGCATCTATGTTAGCAGGTTGGGAAGAAACTGAAATTCTCAAAATATTTTCAACGTTCTCACTAGTTAGCCTAGATCTGTACTTGTTTTTTATGAACTTCAGCTCACTGAATGTAGATTCACAGTATGTAGATGCAAAAATACACAAATATTTTTGAGCACAGTCAATAAAGTTAGGAAATTTGTCATTTTCAACTGCTTCCCAAAACTTATAGTGAGCTTTTTCCTAAAATTAAAATGGTAAATGTTGTTAGGGTCCATTTGGTGGGGGTAAAGATGAATAATGCGAAATGCGGTACAATTCATGGCGCCGCTCTACACTACTGTAATCTGATTAAATACATAAATAGAAACATAATTATATTATTACTCGCAAATTTTGTTTTACTGCCTAGCAGTCCGAGGGCCGCGAAAAATCGCTCCGAGCCCACGGGCCGCGTAGTGAGTATGGCTGCTACACGATCTGCAATAATGACTATGTCGTCTGCAAACCTTAGTTTGCCAAACCAAAGCTGTTCAGAAACTCTTCATTTATGTTAACTCGAATATTTTTCCAATTATTGTTTCTCATGGTCTTTTGTAATAAAGCGGGGAATAGTTTAGTAGAGGTGGTGTCTCCTGGCCTAATATCCTCCTCAAAGGAAATGTGTTTGTGTCTTCATAGTATATTCTCACTGCAGCTTTTACGCTATTATATATATTACGAAGAAGAGTTGTGTACCTATGATCAATATTGCACTCTATAAGAGCTCTGAACATGGAGATATGTTGCACTGGGTAAGATGCTTTCTTAAAATCTACAAATATTAATATCAATGGCTTGTTGTTAGCTTGTATGTTGTATTATTATTTGTTGTAGGAGGTCATTCGTTCCAAAGCCACTCCTAAATCCGGTTTGTTCTAAGTATAATAAAGGTATCTAATTTAATTTTAGTTCACAAGTAAACAAACTATTGATAGTCCGAGCATTGTGTAAAAAATAAGTTAGAATTATTAATCGTCGTCCGTTGTATTTAATTTCCACTGTAAACTATATAATTCGGTTAAAGCTCTCGATATTCAACACCTTTAAAGCTTAATAAATACATAATACTAGTTCTGTTAGAATACAACGTGCTTTTTATATTGTTAAGTTTAGAAAAAAGTGTTTAGGACTTTTTTGTTCCAAATTGTATATTTTATCCATACCTTAAAGGAACGCACTATTTTTGGGGACACCCTATATAAATAAAAAGCAAGGTGATAATGTCTGTACTTTACAATTTCTCTTACATCTCTTTTTTTATGAAATATTATCATAATGCCACTATTTCATATTTTCCTATGCACCATTTTGCCAAATTTTATCTTCACTTTTTTAAAATATTGTAAATTTATACAGCCTTTCTTGTTTAAGCATAAGTTTGTACTGCCATAGATTTTTGATTAAAATTGAAGAATAGAATGTCTTATTCAATCGCCCGTCTCATTCAATCGAGACTTTCCTCCACTCCATCGCCAACTGTTCTCATGACCTACATCTTCAATTTCTACTTCTATATTAAAATTTACATTAATCATTCTTCTCTTGTCATTTATTCATCTTCCTTAGTCTTAGAATCTAAACTTTAAGTCTGACCCCTATGCCTAATGTTCTCCATGCTCCTTTTCGACACAACTAAATTCAGAGCAGATTATTCTACTTCCCCCTCTTAATTACAAACCATTCAATTTTTCACTCGGTAGAGTATTGTCTCTTCTCACACCAGTATTAACACATCACATGGTATTTTTCCCAACCCATCTACTTTTGCAGTATTTACATATCTTGTCAATACACCCAAACATTCTATTAACTTTATCTATCCATATGTGGCTGTTTAACATAGAGGGCCTTCCATGCTTAAATTATAAGTTAAGCACTACACGAACAGTACATTACAAAAAAATACTCTATTTACACTTCGTTTCAATAGCACTTTCAAATACATCATTTACTATTTCACTCCTTAACAATAAAATTTATAGGACCCAACTTCCTACATATATCTGTTTTTCCATTTTCCAGGTACTAAATGTTGAAAAAACAAAGGGCCTTTTGTAAAAATCTTTAGTTTACCACCACTTAATTTAGATATTTGTATAGTTGGTTGCCTATCAGTACCCACAAAATTTTACCAAACTTCAGTCGATCTACATTAATTAAATTTTTTTTCAATTTTCTTAACGTGAGTTTAGGATAAATTCATAATTCAAACTACAACATTGATGGTTGCTACTGTTATTTTATTATAATTTTAACTTATTCAATGTTAAATATTGCTGGCTACTGTCATATTTAGACAAATACCTCAAGTTACAATGACTGCTTTATTCCGACTTCCGTCCTAACATGTCAATATTGTCAATTCAATCAGTTGCTATCAACAAGTACTCGTAGACACTTTGTTTCATGATCAGCAACCTCCAGTAGAGTCTTACGTTGCCATGTTATGAATTCCAATTGTAACATTAACATCATAGCATATAAGATCCAATAATGTAACTTAAATTCAAATTAATAACATTTAACGGGTTTTTACCGAAATATTTAGTGGCTCAAAACATACACACTTAGTAAGTATTAAACACATTTTGTATAAACCTTGGTCAAAAATTTTAAATTTCATGTTTTCTTTAATTAAAGTGGTTATATATTTTAAGGACACACTGATGATGGAATATGGATTCCGAAAACGTTTTGTGATGTAGCCCGATTGGGTGTTTTAATTATATACCTTTTATAAAGGATTTTTAAACATATACATGGTATACAGCCAGCTGCAGGAATTTAGTAGAATATAATATTTTAAAGAAAATTTTTAACAACTTCAGAAAAATATGAAAGTATCTAACTTCCTACATTCAAATAATTTTCCAAGGTTAGAACTTTGTTACTAATGTATTTTACAAAGTTATCACCAAAGTTGTTTCACATAAATAACTTTTGCCTTGTACATTCGTCAAATTAAATATAATGAGCTTTTCTAAAAAAAGTAGTTCAAACAGTAAGCAATTCTCATTTTTGACTTGCATAACGACACGCAAAATCCTATTCACTCAAATTGCCAACCTTGGTTTTTATCTTTTTCTTATTATTGTTAACAACATATTGTTCATATTTTATAACTTTTTGTTGCAAGTGCAAGAAGTGGAACCGTATATGATATTGAAAAATATAAATACAATAATTAGTGTGACCTGTTTATCTGTTTCACTGATAAAAATAGGAAATATTTCTATCCAAATTAAGGGAAATATAAATAAGAAACTAAGGATTGCATCTGCTCGAGTACCAAAAACTTTATCCCATTTCGTCCATGTTCTTATGTATTCTATTGAAATTTAATTTTAAAAATAATTTCAAGATATGACTCATTAAGGCTATATTGGCTTTATTGGGAAGTAGTATAAATGGCGATTGGAGCCATTCTCTAGGTATTATGCCTCTTCTATATATGGTGTTAAATAGATCCAAAAGTAGGTTAATAGACTCAATATTCATAATTTGGAGTAATTCGATGGGAATTCTATCAGACTTTTACTCATTAAAAGTAGTATTTCTTCAGTCATATAATCTTTATATTTTCTTTCCTTTAGTTTTAAGTTTTCACTTTCTGCTTTAATTACTGCTTGTTATATATTCTCCCATGTTTGATCAATGTTACAGCAACTTTTATTCAGTTCTTAATTTTCAGTAAGTGTTTTCACAATTTGTTCCTTTGTTTGTGGTTCCATTAATCCCGAAACCTCAATTTGGTTTTGTATGAGTTTTTTGAATTAACTTCTATCTCGTTCAATTAACTACAATGGAGTTATGGTCTGAACATAATTATATCTGCTTCAGGGTAAGTTTAATCTCCTTTTTAATAGTTAAACGTGTACTAGCTATTACTAGTCCTTCCATCAGGCAAAATTGTATTAAACGTTCTCCATGTTATTTTCTTTTTTTAGACCATATTCATCCACATATGCATCAACTCGTTTCTGGTTAACTTTGGCGTTAAATTTGCCCATTACTATTATAGTGTGATATTTTTTATTGATTTTTCGGCAGATAACGATGTCGATTTAATCGTCATGTTTATGTGCCTTTGTTGCATAAACCTGAATACTATTTACTATGCCCTTCCTAGACTGAAGTTGTAATATTACCATTATTCTATCAGAAGCAACACTATAGCGATGACTAACCTCGTCCTTACCTAAGTAATACTATGTAGTTCCTTTATTTGCAATTTGTTTGCCCAACCCTGGCCATTATACGTCACTGGTAAATAGAACATTAATTTGGAGGATCTCCATTTCGAGGACCCAGTTCGCTAATTTACCACTGGCATATAGACTTCTGACATTCCAGGTTGCTACTTTTAATGTCTTAAATGCACAGGGATTTCTCTGGTTTATCACCTGGGAGGTCCTGTGGTGTACAGCTATTTCTCCTCTTCTTAGTCGGATCTTGGATTTCGTGGTTTATAATCAGTAGGTTTGTTTACTTTATTTGACATTTGTTATTCATGACTTGACTAGAGTTACTTCACGAGTCTTTACTGCAATGGTTTTCTTTTGGCATTGACCTTGGTTCATTTGCCTTCGAGATCGATTTCTCAATCTCATGACAAAAGAGTTCCTACCACTTACCAACTGATCCGACCAAAGTGGTCAGTAAGAACAAATTTCTTGTACCGGCAATCAATCGGTGAAATTTTTCACCATATCTGGCTACCAACTAAATAGTTTGACTTGCAGACCAATACAGCTGTTCAGAGTGTGGAATGTGGTACCATAAGTAAGAGGTGTGTTATGAGAACCAGTTATTAACAATCCTCCCCCGTCTATGACAAATCCGATGTGGTCGTTAATCTCATAAAATATTATTATTAAGAAGCAAAACTTTTTTTCGAAAGGATTAAAATTTTCAATCGACAAAAAATTTCTGATTGTTTATTTATTATTTGTTTAGCGTATGGCTATGTCAAAGTTGAGTTCTTTGTATAAACCAAGAAGACAATACAATACAAACAGTAAATAACAACAATTAATTTTTACAAATAAACACTTAGTTAACAAATATATTCAATTGACTGTTTGGTCGCAACTAAGAAATCGGAAGGATTGCCACTGTAGGATCTGATTAGGAATTCCTCCACTAGATTACAGCACCTCAATCGTAATTTGGAGACGATCTTTTTCCCCACCTGGATAGTGAGTCCAAACACCTACCATAGTTTGTTCTTATTCTGTTAAGACTACGATTTTTGCTGTTTTTAGTTTATGGAAAACATTTCTCGTCTGAAGAATGTCTGAGAAGAACTTTGCCAAGCTATTGCCTAGTGCCTTCCACTGTGCTTTAGAAACCCAGCATTCTTCTTAGGGTGCCTGTTCGTTCCGAATGTTGGCGATCATTGTGGCTATAATGACTTTGTTGGTTGCTATACGGAATAGCTGTGTTGTGGTCTTTCTATACCATGCTCTCTTTTCTTCTTCGTCCTGGTGCTCTTTTCCACATATTGACCAAATCCGCGGTTGTCTTCATCATCCGCAATACTTATTTATTGGTGACTTTGTCTGTCCATGGTATCTTCAGGATCCTTCTGTATAACCATAGCTCAAAAGCCTTAAGTTTTGATAGAGTTTCAGCCTTCAATGTCCACCTTTGTACTTCGTACAGAAGCACTGAGTACACGTAACATTTAAGGAGCCTAATTTTTGTTTCTAGGGTGAGGTCATGGCTTTTAAACACAGAGCTTTCTTTTTACAGAACACAGTGGTTTCCCCTTTTTATTTCGTTAAGCTGTCGTGGTTTGTTCACAGGTGAAAGGGTTGAAAAACCTCTTTTAAGTGAAGAAGTGGATTTTAAAGTCTTGAGGTCTTTTTTAAAATTGTATGTAAGCGGTTTTGGAGTGCTTTTGAGGTGGACATTATGTGGAACACCACTTGATTTGGCGTTAATAGATTGATTGGGCGGTTAGATGTATAACTACCTTCTAGTGGTCGCAGCACCGGCCAGGCTTGGCTAGCCGAGATTTTGAAATCTAGATTTTCAACTAAATCCATTTCTTGCGCCTAGCTGTATCAATATTGAGGAATGATTCGTCTACAATTTCTTGCTTTCTGTCTTCACAAAATCTCTCATACAGGTCTTTGCTCACCTCAGACTATACAGAAACCTACACCCTTAGGTACCCTAACAGGAATTGCTGCGTTTGCTGATGTTAATATTGCTCCCGTCAATATCTCGTAGTTAACACTTTTTGGTGGGATCCAACCTAAGCATTTATCAGGAATACTAGAGAAAGCAGGCCAGTTAGCTGTCTTGAAGTTCCATCTGAGGTGTGAAAACGATCTTATAACTGGAATGCTACCGATTTTGATCAGAATAGGGCGGTGTGATGATGACCTTTCTTGACGCTGGCAAATATTGGTTTTTGTCTTTAGTGGTAAGAAAACAACGATCGTGGTATTACTTCCTCTTCCAATCTGTAGTTCTGAAAGTGCCTCTATCCTTGCACAATAAAGCTGCATTTTCTATGTTTGTATATACATTATATTGCTATACGGTAGGCTCTATCGTACGTAGCATTCAGTAGATCATATCTTGGGATTTTTCCTTTTGAGCTCAATTTGACGTTTTCTATATGTTTTTCTTGTATTGCAACAGGTCAATATCGTTTTTTTAATAATCTGTGTAGAATTAGGCATTTTGCTCTACTTATGCTTTCAATATTAAGTTAGCTGTGTTCGAGTTATTTTGTCAATTGGTGCATTGGAAGGTCCATTTTCTGGCAATGTCATCTTTAATCACTTTGTTACCTGTGATTTTTTACTGCCAGGAGATCTTGTGAAATATTTTCTGCCGCCTCTTGGGTTTGTTCATTTAGATTACACAGGGTGCACTTGTAGTATTCTACTACGATCGCGAACTAGTTTTAAAACCCTTCTGATTGTTATTTCTTATATTTTTATCAATTTTTGGACAAAACAAACAAATTTTTAGCTTTGGTCAATCCTGTATAAAGTCTGTTGTAATCTTCTATCATAAAAATTGGGGTATCATGCATTTCCAAATCGAATATAAATAAATTTCACTAATTGCTTACAAATTAAAATCTCTAATTACTTACTATTAAATACACCTCTATTTGTCAAAATTTTAGATTTCGAAATTGTTACCAAAAATCGGTGTTTTGGCTTTCTCAGAAAAATTTACAACAATTATGTTTTTAAACGTTTTCTAGAATAGCAGAATACTTCATTACTTATATTTTTTATATTAGTTATTATTACATAAGATTATTGTGCATTAATTGTTTTTATAAATGCAAGAACATGTATAATGAATGCCAACATCAGGGACGCGCCTTCATTTCGCAATTGCGATATTACTCATTAGAACTATGTATGCATTACTAAGATTAACTTAATCATATCTTTTAGAAAATGGGACTAGGTGTATAATTAGTTGGAATTTGAAGTGACCGCTCAATGATAGTAAATGACAACGAACGTATAATGAACTTGAATGAGTCGTGTTAGCAAGGTATACGAGGAGTATAAGATATTTAACTGAAATGTTAAAAGACTAACAACGTACTGTACAGTTTTGGGAAAAAATACAATAGGTACGCTTGATCAACACAATAATAAAATCTTCTTCTTCTTTGTCAACCATTTTCTATCCACTACTGAATGTAGGTCTCTCCCAATTGCTTCCATCTTTCTCTAACTTGTGCCAATCTAATCCACTGTTTGCCTGCCACTGCTCTTATGTCATCTACCCATCTCTTTTGAGTTCTTCCCATGCTTCTTGTTGTCGTCCTTGGTCTCCATTCTGGAATTCTCCGTGTCCACCTGTTATCATTATATTGGGCTACGTGACCTGCCCAGCGCCATTTTATTTTTGTAATTTCTTCCACAATATCCCTAATCTTCGTTCTACGTCTTATTTCGGTAATAACATTTTACTGTTTAAAATTAATTACAATCCTAATAGTCTAGGAGCAAGGATTCTATGATATTGAGCAAATATTCTCATGAAACAAATATGATAGCTTCAATCTCCATAAGAAAGGTTAAGAATTAGCTGGGGTAGCAAAACAAAAAACCTCAAGCATACTATTGGACAAACAAGGAAACATTTTAGTGGAGACGGAACAAAAATTGGGAAGATGGAATGAATATATAGAGGAATTATTTCATGACCAGAGACAGGAAAATATATATGAAGATAATCAGAGTAAAGACGAGGGACCCGAAATAACAAAGTCAGAATTTATACATGTAGTAAAGTTCATGAAAAATAATAAAACTACTAAAGTGAATTGCTAAAAGTGGTCAATGAAAAAAACATAGATCTTTTATTCCAACTACTGAATTCAATATATTCCACAGGAATCATTCTACGTAAAATGCTGACATCAACATTTATTTACCTACCAAAGAAAGTAAATGCCAAAGAATGTAGTAATTATCAAACAATCAGTCTAATGTCACATACCTTAAAAACCCTGCTAAAAATCATCCAAAATAGAATACACGCTAAGCTGGAGATGGATATTAGTGATTCCCAGTTTGGATTTCGGAATGAATTGGGCACAAGAGAGGCACTATTTTCCTTTGTGCTGACGTGCTTACCCAAAGATGTTTGGATGTTAATCAAGATCTTTATGTATGCTTTATAGACTACAACAAGGCATTCGATAACGTAAAACCTGACCGACTTATAGAAGTACTCAAAAACAAGAATCTGGATGTGTGATGTAATATTGATATCAAATTTATACTACAGCCACCGATCAAATGTGAAAATTGGAACAGAAGTGTCAAAAGAAGTAGAGATAAGTAGAGGGGTCAGGCAAGGTTACATACTGTCGCCGATATTGTTTAAGCTTATTCTGAAGAAATCATACAAAAAGCTTTGGTAAACGAGACAGTCGGCATAAAAGTGAACGAAAGTTTAATCAACAACATTAGGTTTGCCGACGATACAGTCATAATAGTCGACAACTTGGAGGACTTAAAAAGAATAATGAACATGATATTAAGAAAAATAGCAAGAACAACAATACAAACGAAATATTAACGGTAGGCGACCAGCAGATGACGAGGGTAAAAAACTTACTTGGGAACGATAATCACAGATAATAACGACTATACTGCAGAAATAAGAGTCAGAATTGAAAAAATACGGCCAACTTCTTGAAAATGAAAAAGATTTTATACAGCAAAGATCTGACATTTGCCCTCAGAATAAGGCTAATTAAATGCTATGTACACAGTGTACTCTACTATGGAGCTGAATCATGGACATTAAACTAGAATACAATAAATTGACTTAACGCGTTTGAAATGTGGACATTTAGAAGATTGTTAAGGATTCCATGGGTAGATAGAGTCACGAATACAGAATTGTTAAGGAGAACAGGCAGAGAGAGGGAAATGAAAAATACAATAAAAGAAAGGAAATTGCAATATCTAGGACATGTGATGAGAGGCGAAAGATACAACATCTTAAGACTCATAATTCAAGGAAAAATAGAGGGTAGGAGAAGCGTAGGAAGAAGACGCGTTTCCTGGTTGAAGAACCTGGGAGAGTGGTTTGGTTGCAGCTGAAGGTAATTGTTCAGAGCAGCTGCCTCGAAAGTCAGAATAGCCATGATGATTGTCAACCTTCGTCGCGGAGATGACACTTAAAGAAGAAGGATTCACTTTTAGGTTCCCTCGGTACCTTGACGTTTTTTTATGTTTTTTTTTTCTTCAAAAATGTGTTTTAATTGTTTGAAAACTGATTTAAGTATTTAAAGTACCTACAAACTAAACATAAAATGCATTTAAAGAGTATTTTTTTATTTACATGTTATTTATGTTCTCTGGTATACTCACAACAGATTCCTCTGTGTTGTCAGAAACCTTTCCACACGTTAACGATACAAACTACTCTTTTGGACAAGTTTTGGAACATCAATGAAATTTAAAGCATTAAAGCTGTACTGGGTGTATAAAAAAAGAAATAAAAGCAGTGAAAGAAATTTAGCTAACTGAGCACTATCGGGAAAATGGAGAAATACGAAAAGAAGTATGGGAGTTTTAATGTTCAACGAAAAGTGAAGGAAAAGACAATGAAATAACAAAAGCACATCCATGTAATAAAATACTCGAACGCTGAAATTCTTACGGAGACAAAACATCAACTAAATAGATTGTAAGAATGTGTCAAAGAATTGTTCAGATATGAGAAGCAATAAGCAACAGATGAGCAAACGGAAAAATATGTCCAAAAATTCAAAGACAAGAAGTAGAATATGCATTTAAACATACAAAAGTAAGAAAAGCTATGGGCTCAGATGACATCCCAATTGAGTTTCTTGAAATTGTCGATAAGGAAATGATAATATCTACAGTACTAGAACAATTGCACTGATGAGCTATGCGGTAAAGATGTTCCGAAGGATAATTTGTATTCATAATAATTTCTTTTTCTTCTTTTTAAGTAGATATGACTTAGTCTATTTTTCAATGTGTCTCCAGTAAGTTGTCGTTGCATCATTTTCGTGGTGTTCCTACTGATTGTCTTTCTATTGGAAGTCTCTCTGCTGCTTCTAACATTATTTTGATCCTCTCTGTGTCAGGTCGTATTTTTGCCTCCTATGTCATTATTGTTGGTGACTATTTTGTAATTCTGCCTTTTATTTCTTTCCCGATATTTTTATTTTTCCATATTGATTTAATCAGGCAACCTGCGGCTCTGTTTTCTCTATTCACTTGATCTTCCATTTCTGTTTGGAGCTTGCCGTAGCTAGATAGATATTTAAACTCCATCACTTGTTCTATTATCACTAATGAGACTCTATTCGAAATAAATGTGCTCATGCAAAGAAATCTAGATATAAACCCGGATTTTTCACACTCGCCATTCGATAGGGTTCAACACGACAAACTAATTCAACATTCAGCATTTTTAAAATAAAGAACATTGACACCCGTGACATCAGAATAATACCAAATTTATATGATAATCCAAAAGTCAAAATTAGAACCAAAGATAAACTACCAGAAGAGAAAGATATTTTTAGGGAGGTAGGATAGGTGTGTTTATTATTATCGGTGTTATTTAACACATATCGTGAGGCAGTGTTGCACCCAGAATTTGTCTGAGGGGGGTTTTGAAATCTGTTTATGCTACCTCCATTTTGAGTCCCTAAAATTTGGGTTTTAGTTTAATTTAAAGTACTAAAGATAGCAGTGCCAGAGATTCAGGTATCTAATATCCTGCCTACCAACTAAAACCACCCTCTCTTAGTGTGCGTTCATAACAAGGCGCCGACCCTCGCTCTGACCATGGGATAGTACCATATTATCGATTTTAGGTAAAATAAATGCATTATTTTAAATGTGAGCGTTCACTGTCAGTGCTATGTTCTAGTGGGGGTACGGCTCCGAAAGTGGGGTACGGCTGTAAGGCTGACAACAAGGTGACACTCCCTTCTCTTATCTAGATCTTATCTATTGTTATGAAGCTATTTTCTTGTAAGATTTTAAAGTAATTACTATTTTAATGGGAATAAGCCACATTTGAAGGTTAAAATAAGTTTATTGACTTTTGACATTTTTCCAATTTGTAAATACAATACATTTTGAAGACGGCTATCGTCGTATTCCCGTTGTCCTCCGCCAATCCTCTCGGTCCAAGGCATGCTTCTCCTCCAAACCTCTGGATTCCATCGATCTTCTAAATCCGTCATTCCATTAGCGTCGAGGTCTAGCTCTTTTTCTTTTTTCAGATGGCTTCCATTTATGAAGTTTTTGGGACCAACGTTTTTTGGGTTGTTTGGGACAACCATTTTGAACCCATTTTTTCTATTCTGTCAATGACTGTTTCTATAGCATTCATGTTATTTCTTATAGATCTTCCTTTTATTATCTTCCTCTTCTTATTGGTCTTCCTTTCCTACCTTGATGGTCGAGCACTTCTTCTCAAATAATCCATTTCAACTGCCAACAATCTTCTCTTCAGGTCTGCATTAATTTTCCATACTTCAGAGCCATAACAAAGAACTGATTCAACCATGGTTAGCCCTATTTTTTTGTTTCTTTTGGAATTTTTGCGATCTCACCATAAGGATTTCAGACATCCTACAATTTTACGTCCCTGGTTAATTCAGTGTTTAATTTTGGTTTCTCCCAAGCCGTTCTTATAAATGAGTGTACCTAAATATATAAATTTTGCCATTTGTTTGATTTCCACGTCCTCGTCTATCCACACTGCATACCTTGCATCTGAATTGATAACTAAATACTGTTTTCTTCATGCTGACTTGTAACCCCCTTTTACATATTCTCTGTATAGACGCTTTATCATAAATTCTAGATCATAAGAATCTTGAGCTAGGACGACTTGGTTATCCGTAATGTTCAGGGAGAACAGGACGTTATTTCCTATGGGGATTCCCATTCCCTGGCAGTGGTTTTTCCCATTTTGGAAGGCTGCTTCAATAAATAAATTAAACAGTAAGGGTGACATACTGCATCCTTGTTTTAGTCCTTTAGTTATTTTTTTGCTATAAGTAGTGTTATCACTGTATACTTCTGTGATCATTCCTAAAAGGTATGGACTAATGTCGAGTTGCTGTAAAGCTTGTTACAATTTAAGTCTTGGAACTATATCATACTACTTTTCTAGACGGATAAAGGCTAGATGTACTTCGGTACCAACCGCAATTGTTTTTTGTATTAATTGTTGGATTATAAATAAGTGATCAGTGCAAGATCAAACATCAAAGATTCAAACGTCAATAAACTTATTTTAACCTTCAATTGCGGCTTATTCTCATTAAAATAGTAATTACGTCTTATCTTTGTCGTTGGCCCGATTGGTGTTTGTCTTTTTATTTCTTTTTAATGACTGCTAGGATGTAATTGTGAACATTATTCTATCCCTCCGTACTTCCCGTCATCTTCACGATCATCTCTCTTACAGTCACATGGTTCATACCTATTTCTTTATACATTCTGTGTCTCTCCACTGTACATCTATTACACTCCAGCATTATGTGTCCAGAGATTAAAAGTAAAAAAATTTACAGAAAAATATGAATATGAATAAAGTATTAAACAATACAAATCTAAAGATAGACGTAAGGATAAATCCACTGCGCTGCTATATTTTTACAATGTTACTCTACGGCTCTGAGGCCTGGACGCTGAAATAATCAGAGATCAAAAAATTAGACGCGTTGGAACGCTGGTGGTATCTTAGAATGCGGCGTATATCGTGTACACATAGAGTTACCAATACTCAAGTCCTACACAAAGGACTTGAATACTGGTTTAATAAAAGAGGAAGGAGATTAATAAAAATGAGAAAGGCGTTCAAACTATGAAAAAGGAAAAACTTGATTTAGTTATATCATGAGATTATCATGATACAGACTACCACAGTTAATTATGGAAGGTAAAAGAGATAGAGGACAAAGGAAAACCTAGGTTGCGAAATCTAAGAGAATGGTTTAACACCATCCAACTTTTTAAGGCTGCCATAAATACAGTGAAATTTGTTATGTTTCAGATTAAAACAAAATCTGAATTTGGTTTCGAAAATTAGTTTTCAAATTTAATATCAGATGTCGCTATTTGCGTCAATTCGAAGCCATGTTAGAGTTGCTTCCTAAGACAATATATTTATTTTCACGTTCAGGGCGACTGTGAATTGCCGTTCTGAAGAGGCCTATCAGGCCGAAATCCGTATAAGCGGATACACAGACGCACTATACGTGAAATCAAATCTTAACTGTCATTTCCTTTTTATTCCGATTTACTCTGTACGAGTATTAGAGACCAATTCGCTAAGGATTTTGCTTAGTTGAGGAGATATGTTGTGGAATTCAAATTTTAGATTCCTCATGTCTCTAATAACATTTTTATCAACGTCTGTTTTGCCCTGCAAATCTTAGTAGGTACAGATTAAAGAAGAAATCTGAATTTGGTTTCGACAATTAGTTTACGGATTTAAGCCATATAATTTGCTCGTCGATTTTTCACTATAATGCGTCTTAATGTCCTTCGATCAGCTTCGGTTATTTTACTTTTTCGTACATTTCTAGGTTTTGTGACGACCTAACCTGTAGTTTTGTATCTTCCGACTATATTTTTTACACTATAGCGTGACAATTGCAACATATTCGCGATTTACGAATTGGATTTTCCAGAATTAAAAAATCTAACAATGATTAAACAAATTTGCTCATCGATAACTTTACTTCGACCTATTGTACAATCGACAAACATCAAGAAGCTTAACAACACTACCACAGACTACATCATCCAACTTGGATGATGTATTCTGTGATACTACAAAATACATTTGACATTAACTGACTGACTTATTATTTTGATGTAATTTTTCACCTACCTCTACCTCTAGATTTAACGTATTTATGAACAAAATCAACGTATGTTGACATATTTATGTGAATATGCATAGCCAGGGTTTAGTGAAATCTTTTTTTATTTTTGAAAATAAATAAAAAACCATAAGGGTGATGTTTTCAATAAATATTAATAATGCCATATTAATTATTAAAGCAGAAAGCAGCTCGTATATATATATATATATATATATATATATATATATATATATATATATATTATTATCATTATATATAATATATACATATATATATATATATATATATATATATATATATATATATATATATATATATAATGATAATAATACAATATTGAATCGAAAAAAAGAAACATTGGTAAAAACCCCAAAAGTATTTTCTTTTATCAATCTGGAATTTCCAATTTATATGCTCTCCTTGGAGTTATTTCAAGGTACTATCTATCTTCTTTGATTTTTGGCCACTTTGACTAAATAGTAGTATTATAAAATCATCATAATCAGTCTAAATAAACAACTAAGCAAACAGTCCCCGTATATTCAATAGAGTTGTGATTCAACAGTCGGAAATTGTATCTATTAAGTGGTTATTCAAAAAATATCTGATTCATTTCAAATTAAATTTTAATTTAAAAGTAATGATATAACTAGAAAATTTAAATTAGTAGCCGCAAAGCCCAGTAGTGGTTGTCTAGTTAGTTAAACCTAATGAAAACGTTAATTGCGGTATACAGACAGTAGACGATACTGAAAGAATAAATCGATTTGTGTTGAAGTTGAGGTACTAAAATCTATAATCTACAAAAGCATAGAAGTCTACAAAAATTTAGTTCAAAAGTGAAGTGAAATTGAAGCAAGAGTAAGGCAAACAAAACTGAAATAGTTAAAAGCAAGGTAAATATAAGGTTATTTAAATAGAATAGATATATCATTTAAGGTAGAATAAATAGTAGAATAGATATAAGCTTTGTTACAGTGTCGCATTCTTACAAGCATATAAACCTTAAGTTTTTTGAACAGACACGATAAAATATTTAAAAAAGAATAAAATAATTTTTAAAGTCGTTCTACGTGTTCAAAACATATTTTTCAAAATATAAATTTGAGCCTCAAGATATGCTTTGTTACAATTCCTATTCTTTTATCACGTACTGTAGTTACTAAATAGAATCTTTATTTATGAACATTTTGGATTTAGTAAGTTTTGCTACAGGAAGTTCTTTACACATTAAAAGATAAGCCATAAATAAAATTCGTTCTAAAATATGTATATACTTTTTGCCTATCTATAATGTCGTATTTCAGCTAAATTAACGTACCTTGAGTTTATTGTGCTTTTATAAATGTTGATATTGATGAATAAAATTAACATTATTAAAAAAATACTACTTACTAACGGAATAAGTACACGAATTATTGACAATAAATGTAATACGATATTTTTAATCAACATTAATATTTTTAACCCATTATGACCCAAATTGAAAAATGCTTAGATTGTTAATTTTTTTGTAATGTAAGACTCTTTATTTACCATTATCACCTGTTGCTGCCAAAACTGCATATGTCAGTTTTTATTAGGATACCAATAAAGCTTTTTGGAATAAATCCCCGTTCGTCTACCAAACGATTTTTGAGATCTCACAAATTAGCGTGCTGGATTTCTTTTTAACTTAATATAAAAATAACAAAACTTATTTTTTCACTGTAAATGTATGTAATTTTATATTTGAACGTAGTTTTTAGTTTATATTATTGTGAAATATAAAGATACTTTACTCTTGAGCAGAATTCATATTTTTTATATACCTTGTATACCTACTATTGAGTCGGTCAGATAGCTCAGTGGGCTGTGCGGCTGCCTCTCATTCGCTTCACTGTCGAATGGTTCAGTGGATGTGGGATCGAGCCCCAGCTCGGTGTACAGAAAACAAAAAGTCTAACGCAGCAGTTTAAAATTCTAGATGAATCTGCGGCTTAGACTAGAATATGCTGGGATCTGATCGGCCTATGATGGAGCAGTACGGCAAGAGATAAGGGCTTGCGGCTCGGTGATACTCCTCCATAGATCCCTACCGGATGGGCGTAACGCCTAAAAAACCAGATATATATATATATATATATATATATATATATATATATATATATATATATATATATATATATATATATATATATACCTACTATTGATAAAATTTTATATCTGATGATTGTGTTTTAGATTTTAGAATACGCAGAATTTTTGTAAAGAATAATTTTTTTTTTCGTAAAGTTAATAATAAAAAAGTTTTTCATATGATTCCAACTTAGTGGGACATGATGTAGAAAAAAACTATTTGAAGACATGACCACAAAAGAACCTAGAGAAAGAAATGGACCTGCAATTAATAAAGGTTGAATTGAAAAAGTACTAAAACATAAAAATTATAAACCTATGGGACCGATTGAAACACCTACAAAAATCTTAGGAGTACTAAGAGAGAACCACCTGTATTCATCCTATCCAAAAAACCCAATGCAATGTGAAGAATACAGACTAGAACCATAACATGAAACCAACTGATTTAGAAAAGTCTTTGGCACTAAAGAGGTATTATTTACGATATAAACACTCAGAACGGTGCCGAGATGTCAACTATGACGTATGCAAATGTTTAGTTGGTTTTGAGAAAGCCTTCGACAAAATTTAACACAATATGCTTACAAGGATGTGTAATGTTTCCTTTACTTTTTAATATGTGCTCAGAAGAGATGTTTAAAGAGGCCTTATAAGACGTCAATGAAGATATCAATTAATTGAACACTAGTGAATAAT
Source organism: Diabrotica balteata (assembly GCA_918026665.1). Lineage (NCBI taxonomy): Eukaryota > Metazoa > Arthropoda > Insecta > Coleoptera > Chrysomelidae > Diabrotica > Diabrotica balteata. The sequence goes on from OU898276.1 coordinate 180,830,464, forward strand.
CTCAGATATGCAGACGATATGGCGCTGAACACAAAAAGAACATAAATATGATTGTCACGAAGAGAAAGTAGCCAGAAATGTGAGCTAAATGAACAATGGGACCGTATCCTTGAAATAAAACGCATAAAAGCGCATGACAGAAGATTCTTTTATATCTTTTATAAGCTCTTAAAATGAGTTGTGATAAGTTAATCAGTACCGATGATCATTTTCCTCCACTCCTTAAGAAGAGGAACACTGATAGAACTGATAAAAATAAAATAATGGAAATACAGGACACTTACTGCAACTGTTTTGTGAAAGCTTTTTCAGACAACATGCAAAATGGTTAACATGCAGAGAAAAGTTCTGTGGTAAATGAGATTGATTTTTATTTTAGAACTGTTCGCCTAAATCGAATGACAGACCCTTAGATGCGCTGGTCAACAAACGAAAAAACGTATTCAAACAACTTACCAGTGACAGATTTTCAGTATTTAAGTAGTAGTAATCCTGTTTCTTTAAGCTGTATGGTTTTAAAATCTATCATTAGCGTGATAACCTAGCTGTAGACCTCCTCCTTCTTTATCCAGCCTTGGGACTGGCAAAAGTTCTGTCGAGCTACTCGATCCACCTAACAAAGCTGCAGGCGAAAACTACAGAGGTATAAACTTGTTAAATATTAGACCAAAACTTACAACTACAACTTTACAAGTGTTAATAAATCAGAGTATAAGTTTAGCAGATGAACAACAGAGTTTTCGTAGTGGAAGATCGTTTATAGATGCAATATTCGTTATAAAGCAAGTTACTGAGAAATCACTAGAGTATAATAGACCAGCATTTCTGTATCTGGTTGACATAAAGAAACCGTTTGACAGAGTAAGACTCAAAGATGTAATCCATCTTCTGTATAATACAGAAGTTCTCCTAAATATTATAAAAACTATCGAAAATATCTACCAAAACAACAAAATGGAAGTTAGAATACATGGACAACTTACAGAACCTATAGAAATAGACAGCGGAATAATACAAGGGGATTTATTGAGCCCCATGCTCTTCAATAGCGTTCGATTGTGTTAATAATTCAGAATTAGTAAGATTGCTCCAGGAACGTTTGATAGATGAGAATGACCTTAAAATCATAAAGAACCTTTATATGAATCAAGTGGCATCTGTGAGAGTAGGACTGGAATCTACATCATATTTCTCAATCGAAAAAGGTGTACAACAGGGTTGTGTTCTGTCACCCCTCCTTTTTAATCTTTACTCTGAAACGATTTTCGATAGAGCCTTAAGTGACACTGAAGATGGAATCAAAATCAACGGACAGACTATTAGTATTCTTCGCTATGCTGATGATACAGTCGTAATAGCTGATAGCCAAGAAGCGCTACAACGACTAATAGATAGAATAAACACTGAAGGAGATCGACTGGACTTGAAGATTAATATAGACAAGACGAAGGTAATGGTGGTTAGTAGAACAAGAAATATGCAATTAAATATAAGAGTAAACAATAAGAATATCCAAAAGGTCCCAAGTTCAGATATCTCTGTAGTTGGATAACTGAAGATATAGATCCAGATATAGAGAGACGTAGCAGGATTGAGCAAGCCAGAGCAGTATTTACTAATATGAGAACCTTGCTAAGCAACAGCAGCCTTAATTTAAGGCTTAGATATCTAAGCCATCTAAGATATCTTACATTTGTAAAATGTTACATTTACTCCATACTGCTATATGGTGTAGAAACCTGGACCATAAAGGCCAATCTCATGAACTGATTGGAGGCTTTGAAATGTGAGTATTTAGAAGACTTCTTAAAATTCCCACGACAGATTACACAACAAATGTCGAAGTCTTAAATCGAATAGGCAAAGAATGAGAATTACTGCCAATAATAAAAAGAAGAAATACTGCTTATCTGGGTCATATATTTCGAAATTCCAAGTACCAGTTCTTAAAGCTTATTATGGAAGGGAAGATAGAAGGAAAACGGGGCATCGGAAGAAAGAACTACTCATGGCTTAAAAACATAAGGGATTGGACAAACCTCGATGCCTATGCACTCTTTAGAGCCACACAAGATCGAGAGGAGTATGCCAGAATTGTTGCGAACATCCACTAATTGGATAGGGCACCATAAGAAGAAGATGCTCTTCAATTTGATTATGGATGAAATCATCAAAAGCGTTAACAAAGGAAGAGGATATAGAATGGGAAACAAAGAAATAAAAATACTATGTTATGCAGACGACGCGATACTAATAGACCAAGATGAAGATAGTCTGCAAAGACTGGTCCACAGATCTAACATGGGAGCAAAAGAATGTAATATGACAATTTCATCTCAGAAAACTAAAATAATAATAGCTAACAAAAAATTAACCAGATGTAAAATGAATGAAAATAAAATACCTGAGAACTACACTGTCTAGCTATGAAGACCTGGACAAAGAAGTGAGAGAAGTACAAAAAGCAAATAGACTGGCAGGATGCCTTAATAATACCATATGGCGAAACAGACACATTAAAACTGAGCTGAAGTCAAGAATTTATAAAGTCAGTGTAAGACCAATAATGAAATATGCCTTATAAACAAGACCAGACACAGCCACAACCTAAACGTTACTGAAAACGGCAGAGATGAGAGTACTGAGAATTACAGAAAAAGAAGTGAAGACATTAAGTAACGTACAATGTATAAGTGAATGGACACAAAATAGAACAAAAAGAATGGAATAACCACATAAGCAAAAAGGATGAGACCGATGTTGTCAAAATAGCAAGAGATAAGACACCAATCGACAGAAGAAGTAGCGGACGACCGCGCAGAAAATGGGGTGACAACCTTCCATAGAGGTATTAATCCGCCAATGAACAAGCATAATTGCTTATAAAGAGAAAGAAGAAAGTAGTAGTAGAATAGCAGGCAAATTTTCAGGGCATTACTAATAATGATATAGAGGGCATTACTAATAATGATATAAACTGACAGTTTTATTTTTTTAACATTTTTTTTTATATTCATATACAACAACAATTTTTCTAACATATTAGTTTCCTGATGAATAATTTTCACTTAAATTATAACAGTGGGAAAAAAGGGGGCCACGGTGTTTAAAATATAAAAACCATAGTCGTAGTATTTTTCCAGAAGGTGACATGTTTCGAAAATCATTTATTTACAGTGGTCAACTTGTTAAACTGGTCTTGCAATAAATAGTCATCACGTAAGCTGTTATACGTGATAATTAAATATTTTCGTTATATACTGGTAACGACTTGGTTTATTACTTATACAAATATTTTCATTTAAACGATCTTTGGTGGCTATAATACCTATAGTAGGAGTCATCATCAAGATTGAATAAAATTATTGCACAATTTGTCGGTGATTCATAATATGGTTAAAACATTTTTAAAAATTAAGCTGACTAAGTACCTCGGTTTCCTTATTAAATTATACAGACATTAACTTCAAGTATTCATGTTTGAAATACACACATCAAAATAATCTAGGGGACAAAAACAAAATGCGAGATTACAGAAGGATTTCAAATAATTTATTTTAAATATTTTTAATAAAAAGGTTTAAACAAGTGTCTCAAATATAAAATAAACTTTTTTTATTAGAATTATGGCAATAGGTCTTGAGAAAATTAAAAGAGAACTCAATAAGTCAAAAAATAATAACAAAAAAAAAATAAAAAACTAATTTTTTGTGCCTCAACTTCCAACAAAGTAGTGTTTGGATTAAGTTGGTATAGTGTATGACCTCTTATTATGTGTTGTTTATTACTGCCCTACATGTAATGCAAACTCATGATCAAATGGTCAACATCTTGTTGCGATATTCTATTCCACTCCATTGAAAGTCCCTCAAACAGTTGCTGTCTTGTATTGTATGCAATATTTTGTTGTAAAATGCGTCTGCCCAATATGTCCCATACATGCTCAATTAGATTACATCTGGCGATTATGCAAGCCATGATAAAACCTTCATTTTCATTTTCGTCGAGGAATTTTTCGCACGACCCTGGCAGTACGCGGATGCTCATTGTGGTGCATTAATGGAAATTGGGGACCAGCTTGTTGTGCAAGGAGTAAAACAGTAGGTTCAAGCATAATATCGCGGTAGTGTGTTGTATTTAGAAACTATTTCAGACAAACGAAATTGATTCTTCCACCAAAAGTGATGCCACACCATACCATTATACAGCCACCTTGCTGTCTATGATCCTCCTGAATGGTGGTCAATTGTTCAGCATTGCCAGATCGTCTCCGAATGTTTGTCCGTCTTGTATCTGGTGCATATCCAAATCGGGACTCATCTGTGAACAAAGTAAAGACCCACTCACGTCTAACTCAATTTTGCGTGTTTTTGTGCCCACTGAAGTCGATGAGCGCGATTTCCTCTGGATAACACAGGCACTTTCACAGATTTTCGAGCATTTAACCCCACTTCATGCAGTTTGTTTCTAATACTTTGACTACTTACAAAGACCTGATGGTTCTCTTGCAGTATCATTTGTAATTGTAATTGTGATGCAGTTACAGCGTGATCTCGCAAAGCCTGCAACCTAATAAAACGGTTTTCAATCTGGTTGTTTATCCTTGTACGGTCTGTATGACGTTCAACAACACCACCAGTTTCTTGACGGCTTAACCACAAACGATTAATGGCCTTCACATTTTATTTTTGGCCTTTAGGATCAATAATCCGATTGAGCCAATTTACGTTTGTAATGTTAGTTTTATCGACATAATAGTCAATATTCGAGTAGGTGGAAATTTGTATTCATCGTATAGCTTACTCAGATTGTTATAAAGCCTGGAAACTTGATCCTTATTGAAACCTTAAATGCAATTAGGGCTTGTTCCTTCAGGTTTACGGAATCTTAACTCAGGATCCATTGACATAAATCCGTAGCTCTGAAGGCCTCTTTCGTAACTGAACTGGGGTTCACCCATAAAATATTTTGAAATAGTACGTAAATGACCGCTTGTTTCTTCTTCCTGTTCATGTAAAAAGAGAGTGTGAGCACATAGCCCGCTTTTATAAAATTCGTTAAAGACTATGTTTTGTAATGGTTTTTACAGATATAGAAAATCGACGCACAGCTTCCCTTAGGCCATAACGTCTTTCTTCAATTGCTTTAAGAGCTGCTTTTATTTGATTAGCAGTCCATGAAAATTTGTTGCTACTTCGTTTCCTTTTAGAAGGCATCTGAAAAAGATACAAATTGTTAAATAAGCAAAAGGGAAGCAAAAAATATAAAGAATGTAAGCCAAATTGGTAAAAGAATAAATGGGAGTAAGTAAACACTTGGCGGGTAATCACGAACACCATTATATATTTTGTGATGTTCGCAATTACCAGCTGTTTGCTATTATCCGCCGTTTTCTATTTTGCTTTAAATTTAACTGCTAAAAAAACTTATAATCCATGATTGTTTATTTATTTGACAATAGTGCAGATCACTTTGGACTTGTGAATAAATAATAATAGAGCAGAGTACTTTATTTAGTGATCGAATGAATTCAGAAGATTCAGATTTTATAACTAGAAATCAAAAATTTGTCAGAAACTAGACTGACCAGATTGATCATCATAAATAGAATATTCCAAATTCCGTAGAATCCTCTAAAGGATCTACACGTTGATGTTTCTTTATCTTTCGGTGTGCTGGTATAAGCTACACATTCAGTAATTTAGTAGTTGGAGGTGAACGAAAATCTTTAGTAGAACAGGAGAACTCATAAAAGAACAAACAAAAACAGAAACAAAGGTGAAGAACGGTACAGGGAAATAAAGAGTCTCATCCATAACCATTCTACTTGCCTTTATACGTATGCGGAATCGACTTCCCTAATTACATTTTTTTATAAATTTCTATTTTGGGCATATCAATATCAATCTTTTTACCAACGCATCCTGTCCCTAGGTTTTGTTTGGTCTTCCTTTCTTACTTTTTCCTACAAAACTTTTTTTAACTTTTTTTAACTCATGCATCTACGCATTCTCATTTCCACCACAAGCATTCGTCGTTTCTCCTTCTTTTTAACTTCCCAACATTCAGTTTTGTACATCATAGCCGGTCTCATAGTCGTTTTATAGAATCTCCCTTTCAGTTTTATCATAATATTTGACATTTGCAATAACTAGATCTTTAAATGAATATTCCAAATACTGCTACTACTACTACTACTTTTGTCCTACTATTTTAAACCTTTTTTCTCAAGAGCCTCTCCACTTTCTGAGTTTTGTTCTAAATCCCTTTCAATACTCCCCACTAACACTGCATCATTAGCATGCATTAAGCACAAGGGAATATTAACTGTAGATCCGCTGTTATCTGGTCCAACACTAATGAAAATAATTAGGGACTGAGCACCGACCCCTAAAGTATACCCGCTTTCACATGAAATTGAAGTCGGTCGATGTGAAGAACTGCTATTTTGTGGCGCTACCCGTGACATGGTTCTCCACAACAACAACGAATCTATTTAAAGCATCAGTTAATAAAATAATTATAGCCAGAATGATTGCCAATATTCGGAACGAATAGGCACTGAAAGAAGAAGACCCGTGACACCTTCTCCTACTGGGGCATCGTGACGCTCGCCTTAGCATTTTACTATAGAGAAAAAACTAATACAATGCCAGTATAAAAGCTTCACTTCAAAAATCTAGAGCCTCGAAAGAGATATAGTGATACTATTCTAAGAATAAGAGGAAACCTTGAACGAAAAAGAAAAAATACTTAAATAAAAGAATAAAAATAAGGAAAAGAAGAACAATAAAATTTTTTTATTTTGTTATCCATTTCTCTTTTTTTTTTCTTTATTAACCGTATCAACTACTTGGCGTTATTAGCGGGAGGACATAATACACAATACAATTAATTACAATTTTACAAAATACAATGAATTAAATTACAAACAGTTAGGATTTGTACAGTACATTACAATTATAAGCATTGCATAAGGTAGGTTTGTAGTACAATTTTAAGTGAAGATTAATTTCACAAAATATGGTGTTATTAGTAACTAAAGTAAAACCTGTTTACATATTAATATAAGTAAATTAAACTCATTTACAATTTGTTTAAAATATTAATATCCTTTAGATAATTAAAGATGTTTTTCAGATTACAATTATCTCCTAAAACATCTTTGATATTTCCAGGTATTGAATGTTTGTTCCTTTCAATAATAAATTTGGGACAATCTACCAAAATATGTGGTATGGATATATTATAGTTACAAAGATCACATATAGGGCGATTTGATTTGGCGATAATATAACCATTAGTTTGCTGTGTCCTATACGCAATCGAGTCATTTTAACAAATACCCGGCGGTCAATGTTTATTTCACACCATTAATGTGTTGTAGGCTTACTAGTGTTTAGAAATGATTTTGATTATTGCCATTTATTTCCCCATTCACTTAGCACTTTCTTTTTTACGAGTGATTTAAAATCCGGCACAGATACTGTATTCACTGTTATTGATGATGCACTTTGTATGGCTTCACGAACGTAATAATCCGCTTTTTCATTGCCTTCCAAACCAGTGTGTGATGGAACCCAGATGAAACGAATTTACTGTTTTGCCTGGTTTATAAAGTGTAATTGATGTTGTATTAAATGAACGATAGGATTACTGGTATAGAGCTGTTTTATTGAATGTAATGCACTAAGAGAGTCAGTAATTATCAGGGTTTTTGAGATGTTGTGGATTTTGAGGTACACCATCAGTGGATTTGGATGCATCTGTATAGATGTGATAATGATCAGAAAAACAGGACAGTTTGTTAAATGATTCTTGGTTTATTAATTTTTGAGGAGTTTTACATTTGTTGTATTTGGTAAGAGTTAGATCGCATTGTAAAGGGGGTATTGTCCATGGTGGAAATGCAGCCGTAGTCGACTTATCAAAGAAGTTTGGAAATTGAATGCTATAAGAGGATAACAACCTTCGAATTCTCTCGTAGAATGGAGGATCTGTTCGAGTTTTTTTAATATAAATATCTTTAAAACGGTCCCCAGTTGTGTTATGAAGAGCGGGACGTGACTTAATCGATTAAATATTTGAAACATAAGCTAACGATAGATACATTCTCATGAATTTCAAAGGTGGTTCGACAGTTAAACATTGTAGACTTTCAATTGGGCTGTTCATATATCTTTGTATATATTATATTTCATACAATGCTTATAATACTCTATACAGTCGTAGAAAAAATTATTTTACAATTGGCATAGAAAGTATATTTGTTACTTATACAAATACCTACTATACGTCGTCTACAGCTCTATCTACAAGTTTTTATATTGGTATGAAATGAAGTTTTTTTCATACTCATTCTAAACATGTTATATTAAAGTTCTTTTGTTAGCCTTCCTTTTTCTTACTTGGTAAATAATTTAGAAAACCAACGGCTTCTAGAGAGAAAGTGTGCGTGTTGATACTCAATTATTACGTGTCTAAATGCCCTTTGTGTCGACTAAACGGATTGACTGAAACATGTACATAATTTGTAATTCAGTAAACATTCACCCTGCTATAATTTCTCATGAACACCAAACAAAAGGATTTTTACGATCACACGGGGTGCTGTGATGATATTTAACAATTAGAGACTCCCTCCTTGTCAGTTTGTACCAAGAATTTGTTCATGTTAAAATAAAGGGATATCTTATATATACGTCTGATTAGAAACTTCACAGGTTTATTTTATTTTAGTGTTTTACATTCATTACAGGGTTTAATGAACTTGTAGTAATATACTTTTAAAAGATAAAATACCGAACTATTGCGAAAATACAGAACAAAATAATTTGTTTAATATCTAAAATCAATATTAAAATTAGTTGACGCACTAGTTAAAAAGAAGAAAACAGAGCAATGAAAAAGTTTCTCGAAAGAAATGGAACAAAATTTTTTTCTCCTCGCAACTCTCAAAATATAAATTAAATTATAAATTAAAAATTAAATTAAATTATAAAAAAATATAAATTGATCTTTGGAATGGAAACCGAAATGAAGGGTACAGTGGAAGAACGATCATAGTCACAAAAAGTAAGTTTTTCAGGGGATCGTTTTTAAACTTTAAAGACTTGTGCCGAATATTTGATGTTTTTTATGCACTTTATTTTTATTTTAAAATAAACTTTATCTTATTGAGATGCTATAACTCTAATACTAAACTTGTATCAACATCGATTTCTTATTATACCTGGTGTAAAAAAAACTACTGCATGGACAATGATCATTATTCCCCTGTAACTTGGGAGAATTTAAACAAAACAGCTGTTTATTTAACGTAATTTAATTGTGCATGAATTATTTTTATAATTTGGATGGATTATATTTTATTAACTTATTTTGTTTACAATACAAGAAACGAAGTTTATGTTCAAAAAATGTTTTTTTTATTCGGGCAAGTCTTGTCTTTTTTAATCTGAAAAATAAATCTTGTTTAGTTATCTAATATAAATTCTAAATAATTTTCATGAGATTGAAGTCTCTCAAGATATGTAGCTACTAACTTTTTAAAGATAATAATTATTATCTTTACCCTCTTCACCTTGCTGTTTGTAGGGAAAGCTATTGTAAAACTCTTGGGCTTCCAGTCTACAGAACTTCTTTAAGGCCTCAAGGTCGCTTAACTTCTAGCTTAGTACAGGTATCGGCTCTGGATAGGAAGATTGTAGCTCCGTATTGGCTTTGGACGAGGGTTTGTTAACACTCTTTATCTGTGTGGAAGTGAACGCTCCATTGTAATTATCTCGGTGTTCAATTGTTCGTGATTTTTTTGCGAAATCTTCACTTCTCGAATGGGACGTGTTGCAGCACCAATTTTTTTCGTGTAGTCAGTTGAGAGGAAATTTGCCCATAGCTTGAAGTTTTTTCTTTCAAAGTTCACAACATGAAAAGGCAAAGGCTTGACTCTTACTGATGCTATAATGTCACTCCAATCTTCAGGCATTTCGGCTGACGAACGTTTTGGGATGAAACCCATATTCTTATCGGGTTCCATGTACGAGTAGCCTCGTATAGGAAACGTGATTGTCACCTCCTTGAATCTTTTTTTAATAGCAGTTATGTAGTGGAAATATCTGAGTACAGTAAAGTTTTTATTTTGGCTACTACATGAGTCGCAAAACACTTTTAGTTCCTCAACTAATTCATCTAAGTAGTTTTCAATGTAGTGATTTATCATTGAGACAACATCGTCTGCTTCTTTTTTACCCTCTGTTTGTATGTATGTATCAAATACTGATTTAGATGTTGCTAATACTTGAACAATAAATAAATAAAAATATAATTGGCGTCTGAAGTATACCTCACTTGTTGATATATCTGGAATTTGTAGGTTCCTGCCAAAGTCCATGGCAATAGCTACAGTTTTAGCAGTTTTTCTACTAATTCTATTAGCTTCTGTTTTTCGACTATAAAAACTGTCAGCTTTCTTTTTGTGCAAAGTTATCTTAGTACGTAATTTCCTCAGCTTTTGTTCCAATGAAACCTTATTTTCGGCAGATGCGTTTTCTAGCAATTTTTCTAAACTATCTTATTTTACTTTATACTCATCACATAACGCACACGTGTCGTTGCGTGGGTAGCCAAAGGCAATGTTAAATTTTGTAACAAACATTTTGCGGAATACTTCGTAAGAGATTTCAAAATGCTTATCGCTATACTTTTTCAAGAATAAAACCATCAGCTTTTTTATATTCAGATGTTCAGGTAGGTACACTCTTTTTGAGTTCTTAAGACTGTAGTGCGCTTTTCTACCCTTAAGAGAAAAAAAATCTATCAAGGCTTTTTTTGTGTCATCTGGTAATTTACGAGGACGGTTGTTATGCATAGGAGCTTTACCTGTCTTCACAACAGCTTTCTTAACTGTTATCAAGCGTCGGTTAGTGACACCAAAAAACGACATAAAAGCTTTAAAGCAAACTTTTATTTCTTGCAGCTTGCATTCACGTAACAGTCTTACCTTATATTCATATGAAAAGTCATAAAGATTAGCATCTTCTTCAGGTTTCCCAAGCCGTCTTCGTTCAATTCCATGCACAGAAATTAGACCTGCCAAAATTGAGTTTTGTTCATTTCTGTCCCATTTTGTTCTATTTTCAACCCATTAAAAGTTTTGATCAACCGAGAACTCTCTGAATCGTTAACATTTTCAAAACATTTTAGACGTTTGCAATGACAATCACCCCCAATCTCATTAGTACAATTTCTTAATATTTTATCGACATCACGAACTCTACCGGTCACTTTCCCCTTTTTAGAACTGCTAGGTATGCTTAACAAGCCTGAATCACTTTCTTCTCTGGAACTCATTGTAAGGAAAGGTAGAACTAAGGTAACTATAACTACTACGCAGTATCACTTTAGAATACTTGTTTTAATAAACAAAACACGAGAACAAACAATGTGAGATGCACTCTCGACAACGAAAACAAAGCTACTGACTCAACCAAATAAGCGCGCTGGGACCTGTTCGGACTCGGATCCTGATCGTTTTTACGTTGGAACTGTGGACTATGATCATTCTTCCTCTGTGTATCGTTTTTGAATTCGGTTCTACAGCGGACTATGTCTGATTTTCACGTGTAATGTCAGCACGAGGTTAATATTTTCGCATACTGCCATCATAACGGCATGGATTTTGGATTTTTTATTTTTTGTAACTATCATCATGCTTCCCCTGTATCCTTCAAAGGTCAATGACAATTGTGATTTATTCCCATACAATTTACTGAGTGTACTGAGTGTCTGTGTAAAATGATAATACACAAGTTCTGTGAGAGTAAAAAGTATAACTAATTTTAAATCGGCCTGTATTTCTGAGCAGTCCATAAAGCGAAAATAGATGAAATCCTTTCAGTTTCTATTCAATGATAGCTTTAACATTATTTTATTGTTAGTACTATTTGTGTAACTTAAATGTATAACATATTAATTTGTAACTACTACGTTACAATAATCGGTCTACGTCATTAATAATGTTTAACGGGGATAATTGACAATTATTGTTCTTCTTTCGTAAATCTTGATCCAATTCACTTGTCATTAAACGCAGTCTATACAACATCTGTGACGTCATTTTCTAATAAGAAAAATGTAATAAGTATTAGAGGTCAACGACTGCATACCTGCTGAATTAACTTTCAGACTTAAATAGTAATTGGCTGTTCGCGCTTCTTTTAAATTGTTTAAATTAGTTCATCAGGATGACGTTTTTATATTATACCTAATGATATACGATTTCGTATCAAAAATAAGAAAAAAATGCATTATTACGTTATACAAGTATAACGATAATACCGTCTTTGTTAATTATAAATATGATATAGAAGACCGGATAATTCAAGCGATAGAGTGTCTGACTTTCACGCAGAAGACCGGGGATTGATCCTAAGCGCCGGCAAAAACATCTAGATACTCTAAAACCCGCGACACACCCATCATACAGCTTTCTGATCCTACTCCGATCATACATAGTTCGGCGACAGGGTACCTTTCTGTATACATGGAAGAGTGGAAAGTTGAAAGCTGTTCTATCTTATGTAATTTTTTTCGCTGAAAGATATCCGGCTTTCGAACTGTGTACGACCGGAGTAATATCGGAGGGCTGTATGATAGATATGTCCTGCAGGTCTCTGTCAGACTTACCCTGAATAAAATGAGTACCTCGGATAAAACCGTGAATAATAAAAGGCGTTTGAAACGTAACAGTGGTCCTGATACTTTCCTTGTATACTGCAGGTCCAAGAAGTGGTGCACCCAGGGGGGGTTTGGGAGTTAACCCCCCCCAGGACCCTATTCCAACACTGTTATTCACAAATTTTAAGGACTTAAAATGGTGGAGGAACAATAAAAAAATTTCGGTGCCAAACCAAACCTCCTCTCCCCTCCCCAGAGGAAAATTCTAGGTGCGCTACTGGGTCAATGAGGTAGTAGACTACCCTGCTATAATTTCGAAGCCGCGCTAGCGGTATAAAGGGAGACTATTATTATAAATATTGTAGCGTGTTTAAAATTAAACGAGTGGTTCTGATTTATTTAAAACGATTTATTTATAAGCTTATTGCAAGATATTATCTTATCAACGTCACGTTAAGTCACTCATAAGAGCGTTTTGTCTTGTATATCGAAAGTATTTACTCAAATATCTTCTCGATCAGCCGATTTTTATTCTATTTTCTCGAAGGCAATCGTATATTCTGGAGTCATCCTTCTGAGAATTGTAACACGTGATCTATTGAAGATATGATATTTCGTTACACTGCTCCCCTCTAGATCTGAACGTCCCGTACAGCAACTTTACATAAAGGTCTAGGATTGCGACATCTACAGGACTCTCCAGCTCTACATGAACCACTCAAAAAGAAACATCTGTCTAATGTCTTTGACGAACACGATCTCTTCGGGTTAATGAAACACACAGTAATTGATACGTTGGTTTCTCGAAAGATCCCTTCAATTAAGTTTCTGACAATCTTCCAATACAAATTTTCTAGCACATGGCCTATCTTTGGTAAGGCGAAATTCTTGATGATATATTTGGACACTATTTTCTTCAAATTAGTTTAAGTACGCCATATGTCATTGTAGCTTGCCTTGTCTATATAAACCTTCTCACCATCTACAGAAAAGATCGAGGACCTTCTTCTAATCGCAGTAGTCTTCCAACTTTAGGCTGCTGATTTTTTAATTCGTCCACGCGACCAAGTTTCTTATCGAATACGGACAAGATTTCTTTAGTCATCTCTAAATCTTGAGCAACACAGTGGACCACAGAGACTTTTTCCGAAACACTAAAAAGATTCTGCTGAACTTCTGTAGTCACGCTGAACCAGCTCATCCAGCACTCTTTCTTTCTGCGTAATTTGACATAAATTCATTAAAACTTGGTCGTCGGTCATCTTCGATCCCATGTTGAAGGGTTCGTGCTCTTCTGTTTCATTTGAGCCAGCATAAGTACAAGACGATTTATGTGAGTAACTTTTTTAGCAACTTTTTAATTCGATATGCTACGTCATTTATTCTTTTTAATTACATATGGATCTTAACATTGTCTTTCCAGTTTAGGAGACAAGCTTCGACGATGTTATGGATTATAAAGCCAGACAATATCATTTGCTTTCATTCTTGCATCGAGAATAAAATCATTATTCTGTCATTTTGTCATTGGCCAACTGAATGTGTTGTCGGTAAGTTTATGAATGTTGTTCATTCTTAATTTTAGGCGATCGACATATTTTGCGCTTGCAACATATTCTTCGGAAGGTTTGCAGCTAGACTCTAAGTCCCAGGGCAAACGAACTTCACGACCCAACATCAGGCAGGTTGGGGTCTGGCCTGTAGTTTCATTCATAGCCGAGCGATAGGCCATTAGGAATAAATGAATGTGCTGGTCCCAATCTCTTTGATGTTTGGTTACAACCTTCGACAGGTATTTACCCATTGTTCGGTTTATGCACCATCATGCAACCGAGGCAATACTTCTGACACTTTACTTTTAGTTGCAATCAACTGAAGCTTAGATTTTGTACCTACATCGTTCTCAAAAGTTTTATAGAGATCATTTTTTATTACCAACAAATTACATTAATTCCAGTAGGACTAAATTCTGGACTACATACTACGTACACTATTATCTTGCCAAGAAGGTCTCTCACCTAGTCGCATCCAATCCCATACTCTTTCTATACATAGGTCATCTGCTTGGACGTCTTGTTGCTGTTAATGCTGCCATTGATAATTAATAACGGTCGTTCATCTTACGGGGCAAAGTTGTTTCTCTAATTTAAGAACCTTCTTCTAATTTGCAGTCTACGGTCGTCTCGAAAGGGCATCAGCATTTAAGTGACAGTAGACATTTTGCCGCTATATTTTTTATTTATAAAACACCCCTAAGGGATGTCTTTGATACTACGATCTGATTAGAAAGATCAATGAGCAGTTAGGTTCCATTCTAAATTAATACTAATGAAATAATTTAATATGTTTAAGTATGTTATGTTCAATTTCTATATATCTTCTCAAAAAGTTCACTGAAGATGAACTGAATGGTACGGAAACGTTCTAAACTACATTATAATCCATTTGGATTTTTAATTTAATTTTTTCATTTAATATTATACCACATACAGCAGAAGTTTTTACTACGATGTTAAGTTGTTATGATGTTAAATGAAACATGAATAATTTGCACATGTTACTTCATTTTCTAAATAGGTAGAAAAAAAGAAAAAAGCTGGCTCATAATTGATTAGATGGGCAACTTCGACGACCGGTTTCGGACTAGTCCGAAGTAAGTATACTATCATCTTGATTATTCCAGGACAGTGGTCTTTTGGCACATTTTGGCACATTCTTTTCGATTTTGGGTTTTTCTTAGCAAATTTTTTCGAGCCCAAGCCTGTTCAATCTCGTATATTATTCAATTTCAATGAGCTCACGTTATCTGCTCATTTGGCGAAGAACTTCCAACTTTGCTGATCAGCATACATTTTGACTACTTAAAGTTGAGGCTTAGGTCGTAGTCCTTACTGACAGCATTACCCTTTTCCATTGTCTGTTAAAATTCATCTATGCTACTGAATATAATTGTGTTGTTCTTTTTTTCACCGTTTATTTTTAGACCTTCTGTTGCATTTTTAAAATATTTCTTCATAGTAAATATTGAAGAGGACTGGGGATAAGATACACCCATGTCTGACATCTGTTTGATCTCTACACTTTCAGTAAATTCATTGCTTATTTTTGCTCCTCCCCAATCCGAATATACTTCTTGTTAATACCTATCGTAGTTGTTCATGATTACCATCGTCAATTGCTTATCTAAAATTCGCAAAACACAAATACACGTAGGTACTTATTAACGTCTCTAGTGCTTTCCGAAAACCAAACTGCGATCTATCAATATTTGAATCAGATTTATCATATATTCTTATATGAATGATTTTGGTGATGGTGAATGATACTCGTAATAAGTAAACAACAGCATATAAAACCGTCTATATATGTAAATAATACCAAACTGGAACAAGTTGATAAAATCGTTACCTTGGACAGCAATTAAATTGTAACGCAGAAAGTCACGGCAAAATTAGATCTAGGATAGGGCAGGCTAGACCTGCTTTTAGAAGGATGTCCAAGGTGTTATGTAACAGAGACCTAAAATTGGCATTGAGGATTCGCCTACTTCGCTGCTACGTGTTCTCGGTCTTACTTTATGGTGTCGAGTCCTGGACTGTGAATAAAATCGATCTAAATCGCCTTGAGGCTTTCGAAATGTGGTGCTATAGAAGAATTTTAAAAGTTTCCTGGGTGGAGAAGATTCGAAACTCCACAATACTAAACCGTTTCAGCAAGACTACTGAGATCATAACAAGCATCAAGCAGAGAAAGCTGGAGTATTTCGGACATGCAATGAGAGGCCCCAATATAGGTTGCTACAAAATATCATGCAAGGAAAAATATCAGGCAAACGCAGTCCAGGACGAAGAAGAACTTCATGGTTGAAGAACTTGCGGGATTGGTAAGGTGTTGATACAATTATGCTATTTAGGGTGGCAGTGAATAAAATTAAGATAGCATTGATGGTAACCAACGTTCTGAAAGGACATGATACATAAAGAAGATGGTGAATGCTGTAGTAATGTCATCGATTAAGCTTAGAAGTCAGTGGTTATCACAGAGCTGGGCATTTGGTTTCTTCTGGATTGTTATAAGACCCTAACTAATCGTGTTAGCCGTAAAGTTGTTGGCTACTCATTATTAGTAATAAACAGTACCAGAATTCAACTATAACACAGATATGTCTAGATTTGAGTTCTATCATTCAGATGGCAGTCTGATTTGAAGGAAACATAAGAAATACGTAAACGTATTGATTTTTTACAAATTTTATAAATATTTTGAGTCTTTATTTATAAAATATAATTTAAATGTGTGTTGCTTATGTCTTGTTTTATTGTAAATAAATATAATTATCCACTTCAACAAACTCGCAGTGTTTCCGATAGCGGTTAACAAAATTATAAATAAACATTTTGTGAAATGATATAAAAAAAACTTAAAATGGACCAAGGCTAAAGAGCTTTGAAAAAAGAACTCTTTCGTGTTACATAAGAATTTTATATGATTCACTTGTTTTGTAAAATGCCAAGGAAAGGAATGCTACGATTAATATAAAATTCCCATGAACAGAAGCTGACCTCGTTTTTAGATACACACAAGGGAAAATCCCGTGCAAAATAGGGTCGTTTATGTATGTGTTATCCACAATAAGAGAATAGGAAATGTTTTCGAAATAAAAAAAAATACCCACATAGGATGAATATAAAATGATACATTTTATTTTAAAATGTATTCAGTGGTGTAGGAAAAGATACATTTATTTATATTTCCAAGAAATTATAGGTTTGTCTTAGTTGTAATTAGGATTTTAAATTACAAAGGTGAACCGAATAAACCAAGTTTATAAAAGATAGTTAACTGTACCTCATGTTTATTTCATTTTTTTTAGTGCAAAAATATTGTATTATTCATTCTTCTTTTTTATTTTTGAGCCATTTCAGAATTATCCGTTGGCGATCACCATGGCCACGGTTTCATGGTCTTCTGCCATATGAAAAGTTGTTCCGGGATTCTTATTGGTCCAATCTAGGATGTTTGTCAGCCATGAAGCTTGCTTAAAGCAATAGTTTATGAATAATGAAGCTTAAATAAATTATTTTCTTGCATTTAACTGTCTTTGTTAGCTCTCTGCTTTTGTAGACCGTCCGAATACTTTAGTGTTAGTTGTGTGCTTTGTCCAAGAAATCAATAACATTGGCTTCTGTGTCCACATTTCTAATGCTTTAACTTGGTTAATTCATTACATTAAGTAAGTCTCCATTTATGTTTACTTCATTCCAATGGTTGGCTTTAAGTGGTGTTTTGAGTAGCTTGTATGGGGATAAATTGAATTACATTGGGGATAGAATACATCCATGTCTATTTCCTCGTTGTATAGATAGTATATTGTATACACTCACAGAATGACAAATATGCAGATTCTGCGAATGCGAAAATATTGTTCTGTAAACGGCTTTAAAACTTCTTAAAAACAATAATTTACTTTTAAACCCTCCAACGTAAAGAATATGGCCCCTAGAAAGCTTGTCAACTTGGAATTCTAGAAAAATTTGTATTCTATATGTCAACTTAACTTACCTTAGCATACCCCTGACGTTACAGCCTTTGGAGGTCTCAGTCGGCTTCACGACATCTCCTCATTTCCTTTCTTGTTTTTGGCTCGCTGCCACCACCGTCCAATTCTAAAACTCCTTAGATCACTCTGCTTGTCATGTCTGCAGATGGTTTCTTTCTCCCAGAAACGTTTCCTTGATGGTTCTTTCCTCTCCTGCTCGTAACTCATCCCACTTCATCCCCTCTTTCTTTAGTTTAGTCACCAAGTCTGGTTTTTCAAACACCAGCTAAAGTTTATAGTTTCTTCTAACCTCCAGACTTTACTGTCTCAAACTGGTCTATAATTTTTCAAGGATTTTTTTCTCCCATCTTCTGAGCGCTTCTTCATCCTTATTGGATAAAATCCATGTCTCGCTTTCATAAATAACTATTAGATGGATTATGCTTAGGTGCAAAATTTTCTTTGTAATCCTATTAACAAGTCTGATCTTGGAAGAACTGCTGTACATTGAAATATCTTTTGTTGGCGTTGTCATCCTGGTTCTAATTTTCTACGTCACATAATTGTTTTTAATTACTACTGCACCCATATATTTAAAATGTATCACTCTCTTGGAGCTATGTCCATTTATGCTGAGCTTTTGCTTCCTCTTGTTTCTTTGGCATTGCTTTTTCTTTGAAAACTCTTCACTCCTACCTCTCTGCCATATTGTTTCAGAGCTGTATGGGATTATTTTAAGTATGGTAATTATCTTGCAAGTCACCCTATAGCTTCTACATAAACTAGGTTTTGGGTAATTCTGTTAAACAGAGTTCCAGCTGGGTGACCTAGTAACCTTCTCATGATTGCTTTAAGAGCCAAGTTAAATAACAGTAGATAATATATCTTCTTGCCTTAGACCGATTGTTATTTCTAGAGGTGCTGAGAATTCTCTCCCTAGTTTAATTCTACTGCTTGCTGATTTAAGAGTCATTTTGACCAATCCTAAATATTTTTGCGAAACGTCAAATTCTCTCAGTGTCTTATATGGCTATTATCTATTTAGTCTAGAATCTATAAGGGAGGTGTTAACTACTTACTAAATACCTTTGTAAAAACTGTATACGATGTGAGATTCCCATTTCTATACATTTCTATAAATGAAAAAGATGATTCCTTCACTCCAATCTTTTTACATCGTCTGTATTACCCATACCTCGTTAATCAGTTCATGTAGTTTGTCAATTAGGGGTTTCCTTGATGTTTTAAGAGCTCGGCTGGTATGTCATCTGCTCTTTGGGGCTTTGTGGTTGTTCAGGCTCTGTGGTTGTTCAGAGCTTTGACCAGCGATCACTTCCTTAGCTGATATCTCTACTTCTAGTTTTGGAAGATCTAATCTAAATATTTCCCCTTCTTGGTTTATACGTGTAACATCTTTAACCTCCGAGTTTCCCGTATCGTTGTAAATACTATTAATAAGATAGCTTATCCTTGATCTAGTTTTTTTTATTTGCTTGCTTCAAGATAAAGCTAAAAAGAACAATGCCGCACCAAAATCAAATCAGGCTGGAAATTTTAAATCCGAAAACATTTAGAGATGCATTAAAGGAAACTAGTATATTAAACACACAAGACAACCCAGAAGAAATGTTGAAAGGTTTCAGAAATGCCATAGAAACCTCTGTAGAAAGAACCAGAGCTAAAAAAAAATCATCAAAAGAAAACACTGGATGACAGACAGAACGCTGCAACTTCTCGAAGAGCGAAATCTCTCATATAGTAAAATGACAGCAACAAAAACGAATTAGCAAGGTTAAATAGAGAAATTAAAAGAGCATATAGGGATGATAAAAATAAACATATAAATTAAGATTGCGAAGAACTGGACATACATGCAAACTGGTATGAATCCCATGAACTATATAACAAAGTCCGATATCTATCCCGGGAATTTAAACCAATCACCCAAACAATAATGGATCAAAACCAACATATTATAAATGACGAAAAAGGGATTGCAGAGGTATGGAGAAAATATTGTCAAAATCTATATGCAGATGATCCCAGAATGCAAATCAAAGATCTTCAAGCCGTTGGGTAGATCAAACAAAAATATTGATTAACCAAAGGTTACATGAGCCGAACAACTACCCCAGGACAGAGAAGGATGAAGGAAAATCGTAAAAAAACTGTAAAGGCCTGATGGTGTCACCACATCCCAAAAGGGATTAGGACTGAGGAGGAGAATCCCTCAAAGATAGTTGTTTCATCCCCAACCAAAAGACATTAAATCGGCAATAATTCTTATCTAACACTGTTGTCTGAAGTTTCACCTCAATACAATCAGCACCGTAGTCGTTCCTGTGAAAAAGAGAAGAAACAGCAGAACTATGCGACTATGTATATGCACTTAATGTGTTCTGCAAATAGATTTGAATGTTTTTACGAAGGAAATGAATTAATCTTACATCCTCGAAGATAAGGAATATGCCCCCTAGAACGCTTATCAACTTCACTGGAAGTATTGGTATTCTAAAGTTCAGTAGATTAAGATTAAGCACAAAAAATTGTGCTAGGTCAAGGTTTAAAGATACTAAATGGCTTACATGACTGTATTAATTGAATTATGTTTTTAGTATCTTTTGAGAGGCAAGTTTTTTTTACACTAGTTAAATAATGAAAATCCCAATCATAATATTTTGTCAAGATATTATTGTTCTTCACTGTTCTGTATTTTATTTTATAATTTTAGAAACGTGATAATAAATTCTTTATAACTACAAATTCTAACTATAATAGTGATTTACACTTGTCGAAAGAATATAAAACACTTGACCCCAAGTTCATTAAACTGTGGAAGTATGCCGTCTCGCCCGTTTAAGCTTACTCCAAAGTTATAAGGTGTATGGCGGTATATAGACTTTTCTACAACAATAGAAAGAAAGCAAATAAAAACTGCGAACCTAGACTTTGTTTCAATGCCATTGAACATGAAAAATGATTAATTAAAAATTTCACGGCGTCCCTTACACAATATCCATTGTTTGTGGGTGTTGATTGTTTGTGAGTCACGCTGCACTTTATTTAAGTGGATTCAATTGGTTAAGGATTTTAAGGTGTTGCATCATTGCATTATTGTCAAATGTTACTTGATAAACATTATCGTTAAGTTTAGTAATGTTTCAAACCTAGTTTGTCAAACCGAGTTAGTGTAAAAACGTTTATTTTCAGTAATCCTCTTTTATTCTTACAAAAAAAGACATCTAATAATACAAGAACGACATATTGAATAAGTGCCAGTAAACCAAATATTTTTTGATAAATTTGTGAGTCCTTGGTTTTAATTACTTACTAGATTTTTCAAAAGAGCCCCTACAGAAGCTTATTAGAGGTGTAAGTTACAATGAGGAACATGAACTAGTAATAAAGAAGAAAAAATGAGAAAATGCGGTAGATTTTAACGGATTGCAGAAAGAAATGTAAATACAGAAGTTCAACAAATTACCAAAGATGTACAGATAATACAAGGTAGACAAATAAACCTGTTAGATAATGCCACACCAGAAATAAGATCAAATAAATCAACGCAACTAACAGAGAACGAATTACAAGAAGTCTTAACGAAACAGAAAAATAGAAATACTTCCAAAAAAAGATGGAATATTAAACTAACTTATAGAAAATTGTGGACCACACCTGACAAAATAATTAAGAATGATGGGAAAATCTTTAAATTATCAAAAATATCAGAGAACGAGCATTATAACCCCTTCTTATAACCCAAAAAATTACAGAGGAATGAATCTGACAAGTATCAAGATAAAACTCTCCAACTCGTATTAGCTTTTTAAATATACAAAAAATATGTATCCCATGACAAAAATTCACGATCAGAAATTAATGATTTGTAGTTTATCTTTATGATATCTAGAAATGAACGTGGTGACCGTTTGGTACAATTTTGCCAGACGGAAGAATTTGTAATAGCTAATACACTTTTTAAGCTACCAAAAAGAAGATTGTATACATGGAAATCTCCCGGTGATACAAGGAATAGAATAATCCGAAATCAAATTGACTTTGTCCTTATTAGACAAAGATTTCGTAATTCTATACTGTCTGCCAAAACATACCCTGGAACAGACATCGGTTCAGACCATAACCCCATAGTAGTCACATTACGAACCGAATTGAAACTGGTTAAAAAACCCAAACAAAGTAGAATTGATATTAAGAGATAAAGGGAACCACAAAGGAACAAACTGTAAAAGCTTTTACTGAAAATCTACGTAATGTCCAAGAACTGAATAAAAGTAGCTATAACATTGATCAGAAATGGGAAAATATAAAAGTAGCAATAATTAAAACAGCAAATGAAAACTTAAAACCAAAGAAAAGAAAACATAAAGACTGAATAAATACTACTATTAGAGAATGAAAGAAAATTATTCAAAACAAAAAATCCAATCAAATATAATGAAACTGATCGATTAATTAAAATGAGAATAAAAGAAGCTAAGGAGAGAATGTTACATGAGCAGTGGCAAGAACTAGAAGAAATTGATAAAAAAATATTACTATTTAAAACAATTAGAGAATTAACAGGAATGAGAGAAACACTTCAAACTAAGCAACTAAAAGATGAAAGCGGTGCACTTATAACAGATTTAAATAAAAAAATGTAGAGATGTACACAATATATAGCACAACTTTTTGAAGATAAAGAGAGAACAGAAGCACCAAAAGAATTTAAGGATGATACTGGGCCTGACATTATACGAGAAGAAATTGAATATGCAATGATACAAAATAAAGGTGGTAAATCTCCCGGGCCTGATGAAGTTTCTATCGAATTAGTCAAAATTATGAATACTGAATCTATTGATCTTCTTTGGATCTATTCAATCTATTCAATGAATATCGCACCCTAGCCCTAATGAGTCATGTCTTGAAATTATTTTTAAAAGTAATTCACAATAGAATACATAAGTAACTAGATGCAGGCATAAGGAAGTAAGTGTTCTTTCGCAGGTATGCTTAGATATAAATCAGGAAGTATATGCCTACTTCATTGATTTTGAGAAGGCATTTGACAAAGTCGGCATAATAATCGGCTTAAAGAAATTTTATTAAATAAAAAAATAGACAGTAGAGACATTAGAATCATATGTAACCTCTATTGGAACCAAACAGCATAAGTGAAAGTTGAAAATGAACTGACCGAGAATATCCAAATTCGCTATTGGGTCCACCAAGGGTGTATTTTATCACCCTTGTTATTCAATTTATACAGTGAAGCCATCTCAGAATTAGCGCTTGTCGAGGTCAGTGAGGGCCTTTTAATAAACGGTGAGCAACTTAATAACATAAGATATGCTGACGACACCATCCTTCTGGCAGGAACACCAAAAGAACTGCAACACCTTGCTGAACCACTAAATATATATTTAAACGATTATGGACTAAAAATGAATTTGAAAAAAAAACCAAGTTCATGGTATTTACAAAAGCACAAAACATCAAAGTTAAGCTAGTACTAAATAATACAGAAATTGAACAAATATCTTCGTACAAATACCTTGGAGCACGGATCACAGAAGATACTGATGTACTGATGATACTGAAGATACAGACAAAAAAAAAATAAGATGCCGCATTGAAATTGCACGGTCAACTTTTAATAGAATGAGAAAACTTTTTTGTAATCGCGATATCCATATATCGCTTCGGATAAGAATGCTTCGAAGTTACATTTTCTCTACCCTTTTGTATAGGGTTGAAGCTTGGATACTTAAAAAATCTAACATTAAAAATCTAGAAGCATTCAGAATGTGATATTACCGACGTATTTTGAAAATATCATAGATGGATCGCAAAACAAACGAACAAGTTCTCGAACAACTAGGAAAACAATGCGAAGTTTGGAATTCCATAAAAATCAGGAAATTGGAATACTTGGCACATCATGAGAGGTGAAAAATACGAACTACTAAGGAATATAATGCAGGGTAAAATCAAAGGCAGAAGGAGCGTAGGAAGACGTAAAATCTACGTAACCAACAACATTATAATTGCCAGAATGATTTCCAATCTCCGACAGGAACGGAACTTGAAGAAGAAGAAGAAGTTTATTTTCTCGTCGCTACAACCTATAATTGTCAATAAAATTTAAAATCTCGTTAATAATTATCTTTTAATCAATTAATTTGATTTCTTACAATGTTCCCAATGATATAATTTGTCGTTTTGTATTTATAGTTCAAAATGTCTAATAAAATATATTGTTTCAGAATACAAGCCGCAAGCTTGGATCCAAAGGACTAACTTGTGAAGATCTCTTTTTATCTAAATACGAGTAGGTAAGTTATTTTATATATTTTTTAACTAATTTAAAGTAATGATGATGCGAAGTCAATTTTTCCTCAATATCTTCTGTCTCCTGGTGTTACACGAAACAGTTTTTTCCACTGATCGCTATTGTTTCGTTTTTTTCATGTTAGGTAACGTATGGTCCTAAAGTTTTGGGAAAAATATCAAAAGCATATAACTCTGACCACAATAATCTTATATTTTTATTAAATTATTTAACAATTTAACTTAACTATCCTTATTATTAATCAAAATTCAAATGACAGACAAGGGACCATTATTTTCGATTTGCCTAATAATTCCCCTGACACGTTGCATCATCCTTTGGACGACCTCAGCGTCAAAATCTCTATTTCTATCCGTTATTATAGACTTTTCGACTTAATATTGCCCAGAACTCTTCAATTGGACGAGCCTGAGGTAGGTTGGGGGGATTGTCTGCTTTCGGTACAAAGGTAATGTTGTTAATTTCGTACCAGTCCCTTGTGATCCTCGTCCTTACGATTTCGTAATCGTTCGTGTAAAACCCATGGTTACCCTTCATCTCAAAGTTGGACAAAGTAAAATATTTTTCATCGTCCATCACGATCAACTTGTTGACGAAATGCACTCGCCTTAACGCGCGGAAACATCTCGGAATTCTCTCTAATTGATCCTCTGTGTATTTTGGAGCTTTCCTTTTTTCCGGTAGATAATATTGTTACTCGATAGGCTCCTGTATACTGTAGTCTTTCCAACATGAAATCTTCTGGTCAGTTTTCGTTGTGAGACCCCAATTTTGTTCTCAGCTGCTTCAATCAGTCTTGCCTTTCTTATATGGTTCAAAATTCGCGGTCGGCCACTTTTACGCAAGTTAACACATGGCATCCCTTCTTCACATTTTCTGATTGTGCGATAAATTGTCGATTTGCTTATGTTTTGATCTCGATAAATATTAACAATATCTCGTTTCGACATTCGCCCAACCATATTATAAACACATCGACGAATATCAATTTTATAAGACATTTTGCAGAGCACAAACCAAAATATTCTACTTTGTTTAAAATGTCAATAACTGATGACATTTCAATTCCATGACCTTCTTTGTTAAATGCATTTTGCTTCTTAATCAGACCAGGTGAAATTTTTCCCAAAACTTTAGAACCATACGTTATCAGTTTATAATGTTTTTCGCCGTTTTCTGATTTTTGGTTTCCATTGGTCTCGCTCATTCAAAAGGTATTTTTCTATTCCTCTCGCTTTTATATCATTGTCCTGTATATATCCTGCCCTTCTTTCGTCTTAGCTGCGGTGTCCAGTTTAATATTTTTTTTGGGGGATTTTGCTGTCAACCATTTTTTGTACGTTCCCGTACCATCTTACTGTACCATCTGTTGTAAGGAGTTGAGTCGTGAACTCTCACAGACACTACCTGCAATAAAATTGATGCTTTCGAAATGGGGCTTTATCATCGAATCCTTAAGATATCCTATACCGACCACGTTACTAGCCAGAACGTTTTATTAAGAATGCAAATAAAAGGAAAAGAGTTGTTAACTACAACAAAAACAGCCAAAATCGAATACCTTAGTCACAGCATAAGGAACACCGAAATGAAAGGATTTCCTGGCTGAAAAATCAACGTACGTGGTTCAACATAACAACCACAGATCTTTTCATAGCAGCAGTTTGCAAAATACAGATTGCCATGATGGACGGATAGGCATTACAAAAAGAAGTACCATCTTAGTTGGTTGATTTTGATGTTCTCTGTTACCTTATGTTTAACGCCCGTGTTTTCTTTAATTCTCTCGTTTCTTATTCTGTCTAATCTTGATTTACCGACGGCTCTCCTTTAATAATCCATTTCTGTTGCTTCCAAAGTCTTTATAGCTTTCTAATTTAGTTGCCATATTTCGTTTTTATATATAACAATGATTTTGACAATGCTATTATAGATTCTGTGTTCATATTCTCTCGAAATTGTATTATCCTAGAGTATGTTGTTCAGTTGCCGAATTACTTGTCTTCACTAAGCCCTATTTCTGATATTCCTGAATAAGTTTGAGTAGTGTATATATTGTGATGCTGTATAGAAAGATTCCTACACTTTCCTTTTGCTTTTCCTTTTCCACGTCTTCAGCGCTTGCTCCAAGTAGATCTTAAATAAACCCGGGAAAAGACAGCATCCCTGTTTAAGTACTTTGTCTATAACAAACTTTTTGGACATCTCTTGGCCTATCTTTAGTTTGTTCGTGAGTTTTTTTAGAGTTTTGTTGATGTTTGTTTTTTCTAAAGCTTCCCATAGTTTTTGTTATAGTACACTGTCGTATGCTTTTTGAAAATCTACGTACAAGAGATGTATTGCTTGGTTTCGTGCCATTTTTTATAAGTTTGATAATCGCAAATCTACCTGCTCTAAAGCTGTCGGCCACTACATCACTGTATTCTCCCTCTTCTCTTTTTTATTAATTTTCCGTAAACTCTCGAGATATTGTCTAACACTGCTATTCCTCGATAGTTGTCACATATGTCTTTTGCACTCTTTTTATGCATGGTTAATATAACCGATGTTCTCTACTCTTCTGGTATATTAGTTTGTCGGTTTTGTATGTGTTTTGTGTGGGATATTACCTAGACTTGTTTTACTTCTCTCCTGTCAATCCTAACTGAGATGCTTGAAATTTAAAATGGACTGAGAAATTTGTTGAAGACTGTCTAAAATTAATATAGCCTCATGAATCAGAGTTGTTGGACACATTCCTTAATAATATAAATGATAAAGAAGAGACAATACCATTTATCATGGAAAAGGAATATAATAACACTCTACCTTTCTTGGACGTTTTAATCTCTAAGAACGATACTGGATATAAGACTCAGGTGTATCAAAAACCAACTTACGATGGGTAGAGCACTATCGAGAGTTGCTGGAAGGGGAACCTACTAAAAATATAGAGCTGGAATACCGAAATGAGGAACTCGTGGAACCCCTCTTGGTAGATGAAGTGAAAATATCTATAGAAAAACTAAGGAACCACAAATCCCCAGGCAGCGATGGCATCACAGCAGAGTTATTTAAGCACGGTGGAGAGCTGCTCACCAAGGTAATACGAGAAATTGTTTGTAAAATTTGGTCTGAGGAGCAAATACCTGAAGAATGGAGCTTAGGCTTAATTTGCCTGTTACACAAAAAGGGAAACCAACTGGAATGCAATAATTACCGCGGAATCACTCTACTAAATACAGCATACAAGATATTGTCAAATATTTTGCACGAGAGATTAAAGCCTTATACCGAAATGTTCCTAGGAGAATCTCAGACAGGATTCAGGCGTGGACATTCAACCAATAACTAGATCTTTACACTACGACAGATCCTTGAAAAAACGCAAGAGTTTAACATAGATATGAATCATATTTTTGTCGATTTTAAAGCGGCATATGACAGTGTCTTAAGACCAAGTCTTTACAACGCTATGAATGAGTTAGGAATTCCAAAAAACTTATGTTTGATAAAAGTGACAATGGTGAAGTCATATCAGCAGTAAAAATTCAAAACGACTCGTCAACCCTATTTGAAATACATAGGGGGTTAAGGCTGGGAGATGCGCTGACGTGTCAGCTTTTTAATGTCGCCTTAGAAAAAGTTGTACAAGACGCTAATTTAGATAGCAGGGGAACAATATTTAATAAATCAGTCCAAATTCTAGCATATGCAGACGACGTGGACATTAAAACAAGAACCAGGGCGAGAACTGCGGAAATCCTAACCGAGCTAGTAGCAGTAGCAGAACGAATGGGGTTACATATAAATCAAAATAAAACCAAATTCATGGCGACTAGCACAAACACAAGGGCTGGAAATGTTGACGCAAATTTAATCATCAATGACCAAAACTTCGAAGCAGTCAAAGAGTTCATATATCTAGGGACATCGGTTAACCAAAATAATAACACATCTGAGGAAATAAAAAGGCGAATAATAATTGCAAACAGGTGTTATCATGGTCTATCAAAGTACTTAGCTAATAAACACTGATAGTCCCCGTTCTCACATATGGATCAGAGGCATGGACGCTAACTAAATCAGATGAATCTGCTCTATCGATTTTTGAAAGAAAGGTGCTACGCAAGATATTCGGAGCGGTCTGTGAAAACGGAATATGGAGGCAATCAATCAATGCGTTTTAACCCTGTTTTAAGCTCTATGCTTCTTCAAGGGTGGGTTTGTTACTTGGGCGCTTATGCTTGTTTGGTTTGAAATGCCAGTTTTCGCTCGTATGACTTCAATTGGACTCCGAAGACTAAGGGCGCCGCCGCTAAAGAGCTAAAAAGTCAGGAGGGTAGGAGAGGGATAGGGAGCCGAGAACAAGAAGAAGGCAAGAGGCGGAAATGCGGCTTCCGGAAGAGTTAGTCAGGTATACCAAGCCTGTCACGAAGTACAAGTTCCTTGGAAAAACGATTCCTTTCAGATTGTTGGCCATTGTTTGTTTGTTGGAAAAACGCGTGGAGGATAGCTGTGGCTGTGTCCTCACCTAGGATCAGGTATCATTGTGCAATGAGACTGATAAACCACAGAAAACCAATCTCCCTCTGTCCTTGTGTATAATTAATCGACTCTTAAGGAGTGTAGTCGGTGCTCACAGTGTAGTGTTGTGTGTTTGTGGAGTTTTGTATGTTTATTAATTTGGACTTTGTGTTTATTATTGATATATGGGATTAGGTGTTTATTAATTTGGATTGTGAGCTGAGGGAAGGTAAAGTATTGTGTATGGGTGTAGTTGGTATGTGTATGAATATGTGTTGATGTGTGAAGTGTGATATTCAGATGTGGAGGTGGGTAAAGGTTTGATTGACTAGATTATTTGTGCATGAGGTGGCTATGGCACATCCATACATTGCGTTGGAAATTTGGTTTAGGTAGAGGGTTATTGCGCTTCTCTTTTCAGGGAAGACGTTGAATAGGAGCATGGATGTAAAGTGGATGAGGGATTTCATGTGAGATGTGAGGTCATAGGATAGGATTTGTTTTTCTGTGTGTACTGGAACTGGAATATGGAGGCGTAGATATAACTTTGAACTGCAGAATATCTACAAGCATACATTTGGTGGTAAAGATATTGCCACTATAATTAAGCGAAACCGCCTCCAGTGGGCAGGTCATATAAACCTGGCCCCTGAATCGAACATGATAAAAAAAAATAAAAGCGCAACCCGTGGGAATGAGAAGACGGGGATGACTAAAGCTGAGGTGGATGGATGGGGTTACTAAAATAAAGTTAAAATATTATATCTCAATAAAATAGTTTAATGTTTGATATAAAATTATTTACAATCATAATGCTACTGTAGTAATTAATATATAAGATAAATAGACACTTTGTTAACATGTTAAAAACATTTTTTACACAACATTGTTTGTTTATGTCTACTTATCAAGTACTCTATACCAGTAATTAACAACCTGCCAACCAACTTTGTACGCTGCACGATACGATTAATATATTATCGTATTGTATGAAAACAATTTTACATCTTCAACCTTCAACATTTATATAGCTCTAATATTTTAACAAATATAGGTATAAAAACTAACTACCATACTATTTATTTTTTATCTTAGAGCCTAAATGAACACTTTACTTTGTATTTATATTAGTAAGTAAGATTTGAACTTATTCGAATGATTTAAAAAAAAAAACTAGCCTAAAGGTGCTCCGCTCATCATGTTTTTTGCACAATAATGGGGGAATTGCACTCCAGCGAGTAGAATCTCCGCCAATCCCTAAAACATAAGAATACAATTTTAGGATAATATGATGTTTAAGATCATTTTAAAGGAATTTCTGTCTATTAATTCTTTTGAACTTGTAAAATTATTGTAAAACTTTTCTATTTTAAAGCACATTTGAGTTCTATCCTTCTCTGGTTTCTTGCTTTGTCAATGAATGCTATAGAGTTCCTATTTTTCCTTCTATATTTTGTTACATTTCGCTTTCTCTTGAATTTAAAAATTTATTTTAAACGTTATTTTAAAATTTTGATCACACTGTATCAAAATATTCCGTAGAATTTGTATGGTTCTGAATATTTATGAGTATGTGATACTCAGTGGCGGCGGCCAGGGTCGGCATTACCGACACACACATTTATAGATATAGATTTTTTTTATTTAATTTAATGAGTATTTTAATAATAATTAATTACCGCAGGTAATAAGTTGATGTCATTTGTTTCTGTGAAATAAAAAAATATCTGTGAGATAATACACACTCAATTTTATTCATGGTTTTTAAAATAATTCGAGCAATCCGAGTGTTAAGTGATCCCTTCGCATTAAAACACTTTCCAAATTAATGATCCGAGATCCGAGTCATCCATCCAACTATGTGAATTCTTATACAGACACTTTTTGGTAAGCTGGTCCCAAGCTTGACGATTTACATGTAAAAATCAACGGAGTATTAGTCGATAAGCAACCAAACACACATTTATATTCGTACACATTTAAATTCTAAGTACGGCAAATTGAAATCTGCCGATGATTAATTTGGATTCGCCGCAAAGTTTCACGTACTTTGCGAGGGCGGGATGAAATGTTATTTCGGAATGGATAAGTACTTAAATAGTGTAGTGATAATGACTGGCCTTTCTGGTATCAATCGATTCGTTTTGTACTGATTTATTTTGATTTTCTAAAGTAATACTGTGATAAGTTATCGCTGCCGTAAACAGTTAAAGGTTTTTTTATATATATATTTGAAGATTTTTCTTTTTTAAAATAAAAGTGTAAACAGATTCAGATAAATTAACCTAAAAAATTCAAACTAAGCTAGAAACTGTAGGTAATGTAAGTACTGATATTGTAAATTATATTTTGCAAAGTGGATTTTTATTTATTCCATACGAAGAACAAATTAATATAAAAAATAAGGGACGTCCTTTGCCTAAAATGTCCTGGCTT
Organism: Diabrotica balteata; assembly: GCA_918026665.1. Taxonomy (NCBI): domain Eukaryota; kingdom Metazoa; phylum Arthropoda; class Insecta; order Coleoptera; family Chrysomelidae; genus Diabrotica; species Diabrotica balteata. Next base: position 180,861,975 of record OU898276.1, read on the forward strand.
ATAAATATTAGTGCAGGGGGTAAGAGAAGTGAGATTATTTTCGGATAATTGGTACAGCAAGTACTCATGGCTTACAGAAAGTGAAATAAAAAACAAACGTTACTGTTGGTCTTGCATCTTATTTTCGATAAATAGGGCAAACATCAAAATCCGTGGTGTGAATCTGGTTACGATAATTTAAAGGAGTTCTTTAGCTCATACACACAACCAGATTAAATTAGACTAATTTGGAAAACAAAATATCTATGCTTTTAAATGCTTTTAAATATATTCGAAATTGTAAAAAGTATTCACGCAGTTTTACGTCGTTTAATTGATATTGTAATTTTTTTAAGTTGTCAGGAATAATCATTTAGGGGACATGATGAATCGTAGCATTCGTAAAATCAAAGTAATTATAGAGAACTAATAAAAATGTCTCTTATTTAACCTGGCATTAGAAAAAATAATTCGAGAGTTGCAGATTACTACGAATGGTACTATCTTTAACAAATCAGTACAAATTGTCGGATACGCAGATCCATAGACATCATAGGTAGGTCCACAGAATCTCTGACTGAAGCATTTCGGTCGTTAAGAGCATCTGCACACAGAATGGGACTAAATATAAATGTTCAAAAGAACAAATATATGTGTTGCACTAGGTCAAGCAACCCGACACCTACATGAATAATAATTGATGACCTAGAACTGGAAGGTGTTGACACCTTCATATACTTAGGGTCGCTGCTAACCAAAGATAACAACGTCAATGAAGAAATCAAAAGAAGAATAGTGCTCGCCAATAAGTGTTACTATGGCTTAAGAAGACAGATGGCCTCAAAAATGCCTAGAAAAATTAAACTGACTGTATACAAAACATTAATAAGACCGGTGCTAACATATGGTTCAGAAACTTGGACATTAACACAGAATGACCAAGAATTGCTCAAACGTTTTGAGCGAAAAATACTAAGACGAATATATGGAGGTATAAAAGAACAAGGTTTGTGGCGCAGGTGTTACAATTTTGAGTTGTGTAGAAGATTTGGAGAACCTGACGTTGTAAAATTCATTAAGGTGCCTCAGATGGATAGATCACGTAATCAAACGAGAGGAAGATGCCATAGCCAGAAAAGTTTTTGACCGAAGAGGGCCGATCGGACAACGAAGAAGAGGAAGACCGAGACTTAGGTACCAAGACAACCTAGAAAATGATTTGAAGTCTATCGGAATTAAAGCATGGAGAAGAGTTGCCAGAGACAGGGGCGAATGGAGGATTGTTCTGAAGGAGGCTTTGGCTCATAAAGAGCTGTAACGCCACTGATGATGACTAATAAAAATGTTTAAGATTTACCATTTGGAATTTTCTAATATATTTTCCGATTCGAAGACATTGAGCGGCGTATCTAAAACAATCCAGAATGAATTAATAGAATTAATTAGTTACATTTTGAATAACGTTATTGAATCTGATATTCAGGAAACCATTTTCTTTTCCTAGAAGTAGATGAAACTACCGACATATCATGTTATTCACAATTACCAAATGTTGTTCAACACGCGTTACGTGGTAATATTTATGAAAAATATTAAGGTTTTACAGACGTGAGTAAAAGCCATAAGGAAGAATACATTTTTGGTGTTTTAACCCTTAAATGCCCAATCGGGGTCACTATGGGACCCCAGACATACATTTTTGGCTATAATATCTTTATTTGAAACATTTGGCAACCGCGCAATCAGGTATTTGTGTGGACGTGTCTCCTACGTTTTCTGTTAGTATACCACGAACATTCGTGAGGTGCAGTGGTCTGTAAGAGAGATTTAGATAAGTGGGGTCTCTAAAATGACAATAAGCGACCAAGAACATGAAAAAATTATCCGAAATATAGAAGAAGGGATATCAGACTATGAGATTACCGACGAATCAGATAGCGAAGAGCAAGATGTTTTTGAGGAAAATGTTTCGGAAACTGAGGACAATTTAGAAGTCAACAGTGACGAGGAATCAGATGCAGAACCTACCGAAGTGGACGATAATATTAGTGAGGTTAGTGGTCCAACATATACATCCAAATCTGGAATGCAGTGGAATAGCCTACCTTTCGTGAGATCCAAAGATCCAAGAGGCAACAAAAAAATATTATAAATGTACATCCAGGCTTAACAAACTATAGTAAAAATGCCAACACGTTTTTAGACTATTTCAATTTATTTTTGACCGAAGAGATGAAGAATGTCATATGCCTTCATACTAATGAAGAAGCTGTTAGGCGTTATCAAGAGTGGAACGAAAAACATCCGAATAACAAAAAAGAGTGGACGGTACTTACCAACAATGAACTGGATAGCTTTTTAGGAGCACTTATCAAAGCTGGTGCTTTAAGGTGTGGGAAAGAATCGACACGAGAGATATGGTCTACAGACACCTCAATACGCCGGTCATTTTTTACAGCCGCATTAGCTAGGAACCGATTTGAAGAATTATCGAGTTTCTTGAGGTTTGATGACAAAGTGACCAGGGTGGAGCGGAAGGAACAGGATAAGTTAGCGGCGATACGAGTAATTTGGGACATGTTCGTCTCTAACTGTGACAAAGCCTTTGAACCATACGAACATATAACCGTTGACGAACAGTTAGTGAGTTTTAGAGGAAAGTGTCCTTTTAGACAATATATAAAATCAAAACCTTACCGCTGTGGGATAAAAATTTGGGCTGCCGCGGATGTTAAAACATCTTATTTATCAAAACTTCAGGTGTACCTTGGAAAACTACCAGGTGGTAAAATAGAGAAAAATCAGGGATTTCGTGTTGTGAAAGATCTGGTGGAACCATATCATGGCAGTTGGAGAGGAATTACAACTGACAACTTTTTTACCAGTGTTGCTCTTGCTCAATATCTTTTATCTAAAAACCTTACTTTACTTGGGACCGTCCGCAAAAATAAACCTGATACACCACCACAACTAAGTTTGACAAAAAGACCTGCGGAGTCGTCAATATTTGCTTTTACTAAAAAATTAGCTATGGTTTCGTACATACCTAAAATACACAGGATGGTACATCTTCTTTCAAGGCAACACGATAGTGATATAATTTGTCAAGACTCTCAAAACAAACCCTTGATGATTTTAGACTATAATAATACCAAGGGTGGTGTTGATAATGCCGACAAACTGATTAGGGAATATTCCTGTAAAAGAAGAACTGCTCGTTGGCCATTCAGGCTCTTTATGAATATTATAGACATATGTGCACTAAATGCCTATATTTTATACATTGAAAAAAATCCTGATTGGAAGAAAAATAATTTTTCACGAAGACGTATTTTCCTGTTACAATTAGGGGCTGAGCTTGCTCGAAACAACATGGAAAAAGGAGCGAAATATATAAAACATAAAGCCTATGTAAAATCTGCTCTAAAAGATTGTGGCATACCAATGGTAAACCCAACTACCGAAGTTGCAACTCAATCCGTCCATTCAGCTAAGAAACGTGCTCGTTGTTACCAGTGTCCGCGAAACTGTGACAGAAAAGTGAATACCGTGTGCTCTTTTTGTAAAAAATTTATATGCCAGGTGCACAGAAAAGAAGAAAAAACTATTGTATGTAAAAATTGCAACTAAAAGTTATATGCTTATATTATTATTTAATTTTAATTTTGTTCGAATTGAAAAGAATTTGTTTCTAGAAAAGCCGTTAATTTTGTATGAAAAATAAATAAAAATTATTCAAATATTCTTAAAATTATTTTTAACCGTGTTTTCCTTTTAGTCAGTGCTAAATGACGTTACTAAATTGAAAATTTTAGTGGGGTCCCTAGGAGACCCCACATGGGCATTTATGGTTATTTTCATATCACGGGCATTTAAGGGTTTAAGGAAAGATTGAATTTTTTATATATCAAAAATAAATTGGTAGGGCAAACTTATGGCGGCGTTAAGTTTTGAGGGTCGCTTTATTAAAATCTCTCATTTATGATTTAAAATTTCTTATAAAAAATATGAATAACATTTATTAATTTAGAAACAAAGATCTTACCGATAACGGCTCCAAGCAGACACTTAGTGGATGGACTATAATGTAGAATCCTGCACATATTGCTGCTACCCAAAAGGAAAGAAATATCAAAATAAGCAGCCAGATGATTGAGTATACAACATTCCCCATCTAAAATATAATTTATTAGTTAAGTATCAATTATTGTTCTTTTAAGAATATTCTTTAATATTACTAAAAACAAACTTCCGTAAAAAAATACAAAAATACGTTGTAAAATCCTTTTACACAACTTTTGAAAATTTCCCTAACAAATTTGACATACAGTTAAGTGAAATGTAGAAATGTACTGTTTAGGAAATGTTCTTTTAATAACCGATTTTTTGCATAATAATATAATAATACAAGTAAAACAAGTAGGGATTTGAAAGTTAAAAATGACTTGCAAATAACGAAACCAGAATTATACAATACAATAAGCGCAGAAATTTACATAAGAATATATCTACTAAATACAGCTTATTTTGGATTAAAAAAAATTACAACCAGCATAGTAACAAAAAGGACGAAACTGTTAATGTACAAAATTCGTATTAATCTCGTTATCACGTTAGCGTCAGAGTACCTAGCCTGCTTTAAAGCTATCAAACAGATTTTTGAACGCAACACCAGAGGATAAAAGGGATATTTTGATGATTTATTCAATAACTTCCACCAAAAACTAAATATCACATTAGTGGTTGAAAAAAATTGTCAAATTAATTTTCTGGACCTGACTTTACATAAAGAAAATAGAGTACTATAACCACTTCACGGTACACCAAAAAAACCTTAGATTAACGAAACCGTTTCGTTTCGTTAATCTAAGAAAAAAAACCTGGTTGTCGAGATATTTGAACTTCAAATGTCATCATCCATTGTCTCAAAAGAAATCTGTAGTTATCGGCCTGGCCGACAGAGCTATCAAATTATCCAATCCTATCAACAGACCTCAGGCCACAAAAAAATTACTAACATGGTAAAGAAAAACTATACAGTGTGATGAATCGTCAAACAGGCCATATGAAATTCAATGGGAAATTCTATATTGTTGAATTCCTGCTTACCTAATAATTATTTTACATCAAAAGTCGTAAGAAACTATTTGTAGAGCACTGAAATATGCATGAAAAACAAATGTTAAAATTGTTCTACGAATTAAATGTATTCCAAAATTTTGTAAAAATATAATACATTTTTCAGGCTACCCCAAGTCAGGCCATTCTTCTTCCTTTTCTATATATATATATATATATATATTATATATATATATTATATATATAATATATATATATATTATTGTAATTTTTAAAGTCTTGGTGCGCCAAGCAATTAATTTGCTAATTAATTAATTAATTAGACAATTAGACAATTAATCAATTAATTAAATGATATGATTATGATTCTATCACACTTTTTAATTCTCTTATCTCAGGGTTAAATTCTTGCTTCAATATCTATGCTATTACATGTGAAAGGTAAGGTCCAAAGAATACTGGAATAATAAAACACATATAGGATCTAACGTTATATATTGAAATAAAAAATAATGAAATAAAATTCACACTCAAATGTTTCAATAAACAATATCTCATATAATGATTCTTAAAATTTTGTTCTACGTACGTGAACCTTCAAAATTAATGGTACAAACAATATTAGTTGTAATCTCAAAATCCCAAATATTATTCTAAATTTCCTAATCAAAATATTTATATCCTTTCTAAATTAAGTGTAAAATTGTGTTATCAATAAAAGAAAAAACTGCAGAAAACAAAACTATCTCTCTCTGATGATGAGTGGTCCAAATCCGTGTTCCTTGTAGACTATATTATCTACTCTCAGCCGCTCCCTAGGTAATCAGCAATCTTACAACAAATTATTGCAAGTTTATCGTCCTTAATGATCTCCTTCAAATGCACTAATCTTTTAAATAATGCTAGCTTCTTCTTCTCTCAATAAACTGAATCTCTCGTTGGCCTGAGTGAAAAATGACTCTTGGAATATCTTTTCTTTATGATAAACTGAATCTCTCGTTGGCCTGAACAGTGACTCTTGGAATATAAGTAAAAAATATAACTTACAATCTTTTACTGGATCAGCTTCTGTCAGATACACTAACTACACGAAAACTCACAAACTTTCACTGCTACTGCTTCCTACCTCTGGGAAACTACCCGAGAACAACGGCCGTTCGCCTTGCACCCTTGGAAACCAACTGACTATCTTTTTTGTTTCAAAAACTAACTAAAGTCTCATTCTCCAACCAATCATCCCACTTTTTTCAATTTCATCCAATCAAAACGCGTCATCCATCCCCATTTTTTCATTTCGATAACAAACAAAATTTTACTTATAATTATAAAATTTCCTAAAACTTATTTACAAATAATATTTTTCTACAATTCTTAAAAACTAACAAAAACCTATCTTTCTAAAATCTGTTCTATTGTCCTTAATCACTGCACTAATGTATTTGGAAAACCCGGTTCAATTGTCTTTTATTTCACTTAAGCTTATTCACGTCATACAAATATATTTTAACAAAGAAAATAATTTATGCATATCTTACGTTTTGGTAAATACAGGTAATCCAAAATTAGAAGACTTTCATTCTTCGAAATGTTTGTAGTTTATTGTTTGACTTATCGGAATTATTTTAATGTTTTTGAACTTTGAAATATTTTCAGCAAACCAATAATTTTCTTGATTTTACATATTACATATCATAACAATATATATATATATATATATATATATATATATATAATATATATATATATATATATATATATATATATATATTTGTGCAAAGAGAAAAATAAGAAGTCCATTAAAGGAAGCCAATTCTCAATTATTATGGGCAATGTATTCGAAACATTGATATATAATTTTTCCATTACCTATCAGTATTTACCATTAATATTTTTTTATACATAAATTCAATGCAGATTATATTGACTGAGTCATATGCATAATTTATAGCAAAGCTTGTAGCACTTATGTTATAACATAATAATTAACTATGTCATGGATAAGTAAAGAGTATTGTAATAAATATACACTGAGATATATGAGCAATAAAAACAATTTTAGATATGACGGAAATCTACACCTACTCTCTAATTTTTGGGACTATTAGATACATTTACGGATTATGAGAAATATTAAGATATACTTTTTTGTGATAAAAAAATTAGTTTTCTTATTTCTGTTAAATGCTTTGCTAGTAGGTGATAGTTAAAATAAAGAGTCGCTATATAAATAAGTTGTAAAATAGTTTTCTTGCAGCATGTTAAAGTTAATAGCATGTTTATGAACAATTTTATAAAGAACTACAGCATTATATGCAAGTACTAGCAATCATTGATTACAATCCTAACAATATGCTATTCAATTATGACATTAACAGCCTTTTCACCAAGGCTACTCCATGTGTATTTGAAAAAAAAAATTTAAAACTACTGATAAGAACTACCGTAGAGAGTGATGATATATTAACCACAAAAATCAAAATGTATCAAATATAATGGGCCATACAATAAAATTGACCACAATTATTTTTATCATGTCATGCGCTCTTCATTATCTCCATTATTAGCAAATAACAAATATAATCATAAGCAAAAACCAACAGTATGGCCTTATGGATCAGAAACACTGAATAAAATTTTAATGTACATTAACTGTAAAAGAAGAATCAATCAAATTCACCATGGAAATAGAAAAAACACACTTTTTTTCTGAATGAGTAAATCACTAAATAGGATATAGCGACCATAGTCATATACCAATATGTAACCAAAGTCATCCAACCGACACTAACAGATATTTATATTCTCATTAAACCCACAACATAAATATCAAAAAGGAATCATCAAACTGCCATATGATAGTGCCCAAAACAACTGGTCTGACGAAAATGCATTTCAGGAAGAAAACAACCTGCTAACAAAGATCTTAACAAAAAATAATTATGCATTGTCATTTATAAATAGGGAATTTCACAAGATTGAAGAAAGAAATCAGCAAATTACCAAACACGATCCAGAAATGCTCACAAGTAGGAATTTAAGGTTGACAACAATTCCATATTTGTGCTCATCAGAAACATAAAAAAGTGTAGGAAATAAATACAATACCACAACAACATTTAAAACAACCAACACCCTAAGATCTATTCTGTCTATAACCAAACTCAATAACACACAGGACAGATCTAAGAACTGCATTTATAAAATTCCTTGTGAACACAACAATTTTTATTTGGGAGAAACAGCAAGACCACTTAGCGTCAGGATTGAAAAAATAACTACAGCGTTCATCCAAACGTAATAATTTTTCAAAATATAATTTTAGTTTGAAACTGAATAGTCTCTAACTTATTATGCTGAGTAGAGTCTCGAGCCTTGACTGGATAGAAGCATCAGCGGAGAAACTGAAGACTTTTCAGATGAAAATTTATGTAAAAATTCTTAAAATACTAAAAATGGTCTTAAATGGCAGAGTAAGAGAAACGTCGGGGCAACAAAAATATTTTGTTTAAAACATTTGAAGATCTGCTTTGCATTATCCCCTAACAATAAATATGTATATAAATAAATAATTGCAAACATCTATGATATCAAGAAGGAATATTGAATGAAGTTTACAATCAAGATGAATCACGTTATATATGGAGCAAAAAGCCTTTAACGACTACATCCAAAGACAAGTACTATAGCTGAAAACGTGAAAAGCATACTTCTACAACATTTATGAGAAATATTGGATGGAGGTCCTAGAAGATTATGAAACACCAAATAGGGCCAAGATTAAAGAAGAAGAGTTAAAAATAAAACCACAAAAATAAAGACAAGGAATGCTGTGGATCGAACAAAGGGTAAAAAAGCTGGACCGGAACGCTACAGAAGAATATTGCAGCTCAACCCAACCATGAAGGTATTTCCTCAATATTGAAAAATAAACTATACAATATGCAGCATACCTACTTACATAGTAAAATATGATTAGATAATCTTATAAAATTAGTAAAAAGTAAAATCTAGGATTAATAAAATACCAATTATACCATAGACAGCCAAAACTCTACAAAGGAAACAAATATCTAATAGTCCAGTTACTAAGGGTTTTTACCTCCGAATTCTTTATAACTGAATCGATTCATTTGAAATTATATGTGTTGGTAAATAATTACTCAAGGAACAAAAGTTATATAGTGCCGATGTGCGCTTCCACCCTGGGGGGTCTTTGCCACCGCTTTTTCGAGGGTGGAAATTTTTTCACTCAAAATAACCACGCTAGAAGGACAAATTTCAAATAAAAAATGTGGTAAACATTTTTTTCGCTAGATCAATACTTTTTGAGTTATTCGCTGTTGAAAAGTGTCATTTTTCGTTAAAAAAAAACATGTTTCTCAAAGGTTTTTTAAGAATAGCTCTGAAACTAAGAGTTTTATCAAAAAAAGTGTAACGACTAAAATTAAAGCTCATAAAAAAACAAAAAATTGGCTTTTTAATGAATATTTTGAGTTCAATATTATAATATTTTGAGTTCAATATTTAACTGAATTATGGCTGTTCAAAGAAGATTTGTTTTTAAATAATTGATGGATTCGACCGTTACTTGATGGAAATTCATTTTATGTAACAATAAATCACTGAAAACTTTGTTTTCAAACCTCCACAAAATTTATTTTAAATCTTATCACTACAGCTGTTTCGGCTGATTGCCTTTTACAAGTGATCTATTTTTGGCTTGGGTTTACAAATTTATAGTCTCTAATGAAATAGGTTGAGGAGGGGAGAACTGTTTGTCTCAAGTTGGTCATTCAGAATTATATCTGTGTTTTTTAATTTGTTGATTTCCATAGATTCTAACAAAGATAGCTTAAGGCCTTTATTTTGAATGTGAAGAATTTTAAATTTGTCATTAAAAGAATGATTATGATCTAGAAGGTGAAGTGCGTATGTCGAATCTGTTTTCAAAGCCCTTTTATGTTCTGCTATTCATTTATCAAAGTTTCTACCAGTTTGACCCATGTAAGTTTTTGGGCAGTCGCCACATTGAAGTTTGTACACTATTTAAGTGTTTTTTATTTTGGCTCTTGTTATTTTTAATATATTTGCCTAGGTTGTTATTTGTTCGGAAAGCTGGTGTTATTCCTTTCTTTTTTATGTGTTTGGAAATTTTTGTTGTTATTTTGCCTGTATATGTAATCGAGCAGAAGGTACAAGATTTAGGTACACAAAATAATTAAATCCGTGTTTTTCCCAGTTTCTTCAATAAGGGGTAGTTTTCACCCATTAAAAACAAAAAGCGCAGCTAGAGCGCATATAACTTTTGAAGTGGAGGGTAAGATAATATTAATTAAAAATGTTCAAAGAAATCGATTCAGTTATAAAAAATTCGGAGGTATTACCATATTTGAAGCCTCAGTAACTGGAGTATAAGTGACAGTATTAAATTGATAAACAATAAAATTTGCACATTAGCATAATTATTAAGAATACGTAATTATGTCAGCACTTATGGACTCAAAATAGTGAACGCCATAAAGAATTGTGTAAGAGTGGAACATAATAAGTAGACTTGCCAAAATGGATGGAAAATGAGTTAAAAACATGCTGAATAGCGTAATATTCATTCCAAATTTGTAAGAACTGGATGAATAATATAAATACAGTTTATTAAGTACAGTAGCAACGAATGAATTGAGAAATAAAGCCAGAGTAAACCATGAACCCATTTAATCAAAAGTTATAAAAATTAATGTGAACGAGAAATAAAAAATCAGACAAAGACAACAATTATCCACATTTCAAAGAATTTTCTAAAGAATCAATGGAAGAAATGAAAATGAAATAAAACTGGTCTTCCATATCCAATGGAATATTCAGAATTGTCTTGACGATAGGGTTCTCTGATATATGTTTGGTATATTTAGGATAGTAAAAAAATGACGTATTTAGTTTCCTTTCTTACCAATGAAGAAGCTCTTCGTTGGAGAAAGTCTTGGGTTGAGCAATAAAGCTAACAGGAGTTAAGCAAGAATATAACAAAAGAACTGAAAAAGTCTTAATTTTAAGAATCGAAGGCCTACAGGACGAAATATGGACCTATATCTGTGAAAATTGTATCGGGAAGAGGCGGTGCAAATATGAAATACATAAAAATACAAACATATATCAGGTGAAAAATGACGTAGTATGTATCACAACAGAAACGACATGCCCATACGGATCTGTATGTCACAGGCAGGCGAAGAAAAACAAAAAAGGGAAGGAATAGTGAATGAGGGCGTTATGAAAATTGTTGTGACACACTGTTCATGTGTTTACGACTGAGGATATTAATATTTTGAAAACTAGGCAGAATGTTAATGTAGTATAATTATTAAATGGTTAAATAAAGTTGGAAAACAATGGAAAGATCTCAAAATCCTACTCACATAGTGAATGCAAATAATATAATTGGTAAAATTTTAAACTTACATTCCGACACTACAGCTGAATTGTTTCTATTACAGTTTAATCTTAAGATATGTGAAATATTTTGTTTATTCATTACTTAAATGAACTCTCATTTAAAATGTCGCCCACTATCATTAACCTCAAGATTAGATCGTTATTATTTTTATTACCAACACCAAATTAATAAATAAAATAAAAAAATAATGTATTGAAACAATATGTTTTCTTACCTTTAAATCTCCTGATGTGGTTTAATTCAAAAATAACAAAACAAGCAGCAAAAGTTGATCATCAACCTCTGCACATGTATTATTTGTGTCACACTCAGTTAAGTAATGTGGAAAAGTATAGGCGTAACCATAAAGATGAGAAAACAAGTTTCGATATACCTCACCGCTGCTTGCTTCGGTTACCTATACAATAACACGTAGGATTCGTTTCTATTTTTACTTGAACTTTATTTCCCGCTGATTGGATTCTCTCTCTTCTTCTATGGGTGCACCAACGGAATGGTTAATGGTTTTGTCATCGAAACGGTCACCGTATTATGAAAGGTGTAATAAGTCTTAATTTTTTAAATTTACTTCAATGATTACTATGAATGAAGTAAGGCTGGTGTGATGTGTTAACATTGTTTTTATGGTTGGCCGATACCTTATCTTGGGTAAATATTATATTCGGTGGAATTGTTTATTTTTGGGAATTTTTGTAGTGAGTAGTCAGTGGTGTAGAGTTGTCGAGATAATATTAATGTATATTTGATAGATAATTATTATTTAAATATTTTTCTAAGTGTTAGGGCGTGGTAACTAGCACTGTGTAGAAACTAGAAATCAATTCAATAGAATAATTGAATAAGGGGCATTAAATATAATACTTCATATCTTTTAAAATATTTGCTATGTAGCAAACGAGTACTTTCTTCCATAGTTGACCATATATATTGAATCTGTGTAAGTCTTCTTGTTAGAGTGCGCCGTCTCCATACAGAGGTTGGCAATCATAATGGCTATTTTTACTTTTGAACCTTCAAAGTTCTGAGTTCTGCCTTCGGCCAACAAATCTTCCTTGAATCTTTCCGTGTATTATGAGTCTCAAAATTTCATATTTGGGTCCCCTGATCACGTGATCTAGGTATTCTAGTTTTCTGGTTTGTATAGTGGTGATTAGTTCTTTACCAACCCTCTTCAGTACTTCTTTATTTGTAATTCTATCAGTTCATGATATTTTTAATAGATACTATGCGGTGTAACCAGAGTTCGAAAGCCTCAATTATTTTTAAATTGCATTTTTTTAATGTCGAAGTTTCAGCTCCATATAATAATATTGAAAATATATATCAGCGAATGGTACGTAGTCTGATCTCCCATTTAGATATTTGCATATTAGGAGTGGCTTCATTCGTATAAATGCTGATCTGGCAATCTCTATTCGCCTGTTTATTTCTGCAGTATGATCATTGGTTTCATTGATCAAAGTTCCCAAGTACTGATATTTTTCTACTTGTTCTATCACGTTACCATTGACTGTCAATAGGTGATGTATATTTTGTGGTCTTTTTGTAATGTAGCATGTACTTCGTTTTTTAGCGTTTATAGTAATTCCCATCTCAGAATTATTAGAAAGCTTTCGATAAGATGTTGTAGATCTTCTATACTCGTTGCTATGATCACAGTGTCGTCTGCATATCGTAAGTTGTTAATTAATTTTCCGTTAACGGTAACTTCCGCTTTGATATTATTGAGCGTATTTTGGAAATTTTCTTCAGAATATAAGTTAAAATAGTCGATAAAACACATCCCTGTCAAACTCCTCTACAGATCTTCATTTTTTCTGAATATTACCCATCAATTTGAATTGATGAGTAATACTCAGAATATGGCACTTTGGTTCCAATATAATGTTTGCACTATATTTATGATTTTACTGTCTAAGCGCTTGTTCATAAGTATTGATATTAGTTTTTTATGTCTTACTTTATCGAAAGCTTTTTCGTAGTCAACAAAGCACAAGTGTAGATAAACGTTTACATCCCAACATCGCTGAATCAATATGTTGATGGCAATAGTCCTTCTCGAGTACCCTTTCCATTTTGGAACCCGAACTTCGTCTCCCTAATATCATCCTGCTCTAGCCTTTCGTATATTTTCTGATGTATTACTTTTAGCAATACTTTTAAAGTATGACTCATGAGGTTCAGTTTTCGAAAATTAGAGCACTCTCTTGCTGTTTGTTTTTTAGGGATGGTTAAAAATGCTGACTTTGGTCACTCTTGTGGTATTATTCCCGTATCGTACACCGTGTTGAATAAATATGCCAATACTTCCAAGTTATCCTCTTCCACTAGTGTTAACAGGTCTACTGGTATTTCGTCTAATTCAGCTGCCTTATTGTCTTTAGAGTTTTTGATAGCATATTCGATTTCATATATCGTGATCTTCTGTCTCTCTAAAGGATTTAATTCTTGTATTGACTGCATTTCACCTCTTTCAACTTGGAAAAAATTATCTAACGTACTCCTCCCATCGTCTTAATTTCCCTGTTAAATCTATTAGTAGTACTCTTTTTTTGTGTTTTATGTGTCTTTGCTGTCTACTTTCGACCCATTCCAGCCACTGCTCTTATTTTTGTGTGCATATTTCTCATATCATATTTTGTTTCTAGTTCTTCTATCTCTTTGCATTGTTTTATCAAATAGATATATTATTATTCGTTGTGTTTTTTGTACTTCTGTAAATCTTTTCCTTTATATTTCCTTATTTCTTCCATCTGTAATAGTATCTCTTCTGTCATCCATTTTTTTAACCTCTGACCTATGCTGTATCAAAATTTCTTGAGCTGGTTTCAGTAATGTGTTTTTTATAATATACCAATTTTTATTTACATCCATAATTTTTTTGTTGTCAGTTAGTGTTTTTTGCATATTAACATTCACGTTTTTTTATTTCTTCGTTTTTTTAGCATTCTTACATTAATTTTTTGGTTGTTGTTTTCTAAGTTCAATTCTTAATTAATTAATTTTGTTTTCACGTCAGCAACTAACGGATTGTGGTCTGAGTTAACATCTGCTCCAGGGTAAGTTTTAACTGAGGTTATAGAGTTTTTATATCTGCTATTTACGAGTATAAAGTCTATCTGGTTTCTGACAACGTGGTTTTCTGTATGTGAAGGAGACGTTCATGTATATAGTCTTCTCTTGGAAAACTGAAACCAAGTATTGGCAATTACCATATTATGTTCTTGGCAGAATTCTATGACCCTTTCTCCTCTCTCGTTTCTAGTTCATAATCCGAACTGCTCAACTATATTTTTAACTGTACCTATGCAATTTTTGTAATAAAATCTCCAACAATGTAAGTAATATCTCTAGATTTTGTTAACCTAATTGTATTGTGCAATTCTGAATAAAACTTTTCGATATCATCTTCGGTCCTATCAACTGTGGAAGCATAGACTTTAATCATGTTAATATTACAGTTCCGTGCTTGAATTTTTAGCATTATCATTCTTTCTATTTAAAAAGCGTGAGAAGTATTTACTTGCTTCTAGTTGAGAAGTCAAAGAGGGAGTTTTTACTAGCGTGCTTTTATTTGAGAAGACAAAGACGAAGTGATTTAAGAGTAGTTCGGCTTGAATAGTTTGAATGTGAAAAAGTGACAGGCGCAGGAGATACGGTACAGCAGGAAAAAGGCATGTCATGCTGATCGTATAGTTTCTAATTTAGTTACACGGGAAATTCATATATTTAAATTATTTTTGTTTATTTATTAAACAAACTATTGTGGAAAAGACAATTCATTTTCTACAATGTGCCTGATCGTCTGTCTCTCAGGTGGCAATCACAGGAGAACGAGGGAAGTTTACCCCATCTAGGGAGTTAGACATAACCTTCCGCAGTTTATTCTGATTCTTATAAGGGTTGCCTTAATCTTACGGGGACGTTTAAATCCGCCAGTATGTGTGTAATATCTAGTAGACTATGGTAATAAGAATAAGGATCTATTTTACTCTTCCATTCTTCTCTACATCGAAAATTTAAGTCAAAATTAGAAAGTTGTAGTGCTTGAGTGGATTTCAGGTGAGGTAACCTGGATCGGAGATCGTGTTTTTAGTTTTGCTGATGTTTTTGTTAGGTGTTCTCTGAATGTGAGCCTTCTGACTACAGTAGCACCAAGGTATTTCGGATATTTATTGTATTTCAGTAGTTTGTTATTAAAATACACTTATAATTCTCTTTTTGCCAGCTGGTTGTTGAGATGAAAAGTTGATACTTCAGTTTCTGTAGTACTTGGTTGTAATCTTCATCCCTTCAAGTATTCGCTGAGGATGGATAGATAATTCGTTAGAGTATTTTCTGTAGTTTCTAAGGATTTGTGGATTGTTGCCACTAGTTATTCCAGTCGTCTTCTTTTTTCTGTATTTTGCAAACTGCGGCTCTAAAAAGATTTGTGGTTGATGTGTTGAACCACGTGCGTAGATTTTTCAGCCAGGAAATTTTTCACCTTCCTAGTCTCCGTTTTCCTTCTACTTTTTCTTGTAGAATTAATTGCAGCAAACCATAATATCTTTCCTTTCGCTGTTCCTCATGATATGACCCGAGGTATTAAATTTTGGATATTTGTCGTCTACCAGGACCCCTTTTTCCTTCGATTTTACCCTTCATAATTAGCTGCAATAACTTATACTTATCATTTCTAAGTATTTGTGCCCCAAATATGCTGTCTTTTAATGGTGGTCAAAAATTCTCTGTCTCTTCCCATTCTGTGCAACACCATTTCGTTCGTAATATGATCGGATCCATGGTATCTTCAAAATTCTCCTCAAAAGCCACATCTCAAAAGCTTCCAGTTTTCTCATTAAGTCAACATTAACAGTCACTATAAAGAAGAATAGAGTGGATGTAACATTTTACCATTCGATATCGGATTTGCAGATTGAGTCTTTGGTTACTCAGAAATTTTCTCATTTTCAAAAAGGCTGCTCTTGATTGCTCTATTCTTGAGCGAAGTATTTCATTTTGTCCACTTGCTCAATATCTTAATTTTTATCTGGATCCTTGTAATGACTTTGCCCCTCTTACTGATAACCGTGGTTTTTGTTTTTTTTTATGTTTCTTGTTAAACCAAACTGTTCACCAGTATCACACATTGTGTTTAGTAACGTCTGCAGGCTTGTCTCACTTTCAGCGATAATGACTGTATCGTCAGCATAACGGATGTTATTTATATTTTCACCATTTATCTTGATCCCTTCTGTACAGTTTTCAAGTACTTGCGTAAATAGCTCTTCGGAATATACAGTATATGACGTATATAAGTCCATGACAGTATGGAGATTAAAACGGAACATACGGATTATTAATACAATAGTAAGATCCCCTGACCTGCATTACCCAGTGTAAATTTCAATATAACGTCGCGATGTCTTATAATTAATTCATTTGTTCGACTGGATTGCTACTCCTTCGCGATTTCTAGTAGCGTATTCGGCAGGTGTACGTCGACACTATTGTTGTCTATCGTCCACTGATTTTCTGTGTTTTTGTGCAGATAGTAACAATGTTTTATTAATACAAAATACAATTTTTTTGTGCTCATTAGATATTATTTGAATTGGTTAGTGTATGGTTTAATATATTTATTATTCCAAATATTGTTGATAATTTAAAATTTAAAAGGATGTGATACATCAAAATCTACAGATTTTTGCCGAAGGTATCTACCGATTTGGCAACAGTCTCTAGGAACATCACTGGCCGAGCAAAACAAATACATGCCCTTTGCTTTGCTTCTCATTATAACGCCATAAGCTGAAATAAAAGTAGTGTTTCTAACCATAAACCATGTATACAAACAAAGAAAAAGTACAAATTTTAAAATGGTATTTTGGGGGCAACTCATACCGTGATATTATAAATTTATTTACTTGTGCCTATGAAGATAGGCCAATACCGACACAATCAACTATTAGTCGTATTATTAAAAAATTTGAATCGTTTGGTTGTGTACAAAAGTGTCAAAAATGTACGGATCTACCACGAGAGAAAATAATCAACGAAGTTAGGCAAAATAGGGAAATTAATGTCTGTAGTGTTGCTGAAACTAGTGATCCTTGTTCAAGCAAAACTATTGCTGAAGAAGTTGACATGAATGATAGGACTGTCAGGAATATTTTGAAAACGGAATGGTTATCCTTGTTTTAAGGTTTCAACAACTCAAGAGTTATTAGCCGAGGACAATTTCAAGCGTATGGAATTTTGTGAACTGATGATGAATAAACAAAATGAAAGTGAACATTTTTTAAAAAACATTTTGTTTACCGATGAATCGACATTTTCGTTACATCGGAAACATAATCCTTCTATCGTACGATATTGGTCTCGGCATAATAAATACTTGAGTATTCCAGTACGAACACAGTATCCCCAAAAACTTAATGTTTGGACAGGTATTTTGGGGGATTATATCGTCGGTCCATTTTTTATTGATGGTAATTTAACGGGAAATAAATATTTAGAATTGTTGCAAAATCAAATTATTCCAGCAGTTCAATTACTTCCTGTCAACTTCTGACGATATTTGGTTTCAGCAAGACGGCTGTCCTGCTCACAATACACGAGCAGTTCAAAATTATTTAGAAACCATTTTTGGAAATAAAAATTAATTTCTTCTCGTGGTACGATCAAGTGGCCTCCCAGATCACCAGACTTATCCCCAAATGATTTTTTTTGGGATATTTAAAAACAAGTGTTTATCGACATGGTTTTGAAAGAGCCCGAAATTTAGCGGAATTGAGGGACAAAATAATTCATCTTTGTGGAAGCATTAGACCGGAACTGCTCAGGGATATGAGACTATCTTTGTACAACAGATTTGGTTATTGCTCCGCAGAGAGAGGTGAATATTTGAACCTCTATTACGTTGAATTTTTGTTTTTAATATTATTATGTTACTTCTGGAATCCGTTTTTATTTTAATTTTTAGAAATCTACTTTTTTATATCATGCCATTATAGCAATAAAATATAACAATTTCTTTTAATAAAATAATATTTTAATTCCATATCTACGTAATATTGTAGATTTTTGGCGCTTTGAGATATAGCCTCTCCTGTATTCTGTTTTATACTAGCGGCTTGGCGAGATGAAAGATTTCATTATTCGATGATCGTTTGTGTTTGGTAAGGTGCGCACGTGCGCAGCAGTCGAAAAATATCGACTGGAGAAGGAGTCCAGTCGAACAAATGAATTAATTATAAGACATCGCGACATTATATTGAGATTTACACTGGGTAATTGCAGGTCATGGGATCTTACTAATTGTATTAATAATCCGTATGTTCTGTTTTAAATCTTCCAATACTGTATATTAAATAGTAATGGTAAAAGTACACAGCCCTGTCTTACTCCTCTACTTATCTGTTTCCGTAGTATTTCCATTTAGTGTTACCACAGCATGTTGGTTCCAATAGAGATTTCTCATTATGTTAATGTCATTTTTGTCGAGTCCCCTTTTGTTAGGGTTCATCACTTGAAATATTTAGAAGCTACAGTAATCACTGACAATAATTAAAAAAGAGATTAATAACAAAATACAAGGTAGAAATCGCTGCTGGTTTGCGCTAGATAAAATAATGATATCAAAATATAATAAATACACCAAACTTCAACCTTTGATACTGGTGATTCAATTATCACCTAATATGAGAACTCCAATCGTCCAATACTACTTAAATAAAAATCTAAAAATATCGATGTCATGTTAATAATTTCAATACAATAAAATTAAAATGTGAAGAATTAATAGATATTTACACAGATCTAGATAAGCGTCTTATGTAATGCTATAAAAAATATATTATGGGAAGCCGCCGTTAAGTACCTATCTAACTAAAGAAGAATATAATAAAAATTTAATCTTTAATGTACCATTTAAGTAGTCACTACAAAATTCAAACAAAACTTGTATGATTATATTATAATCCACAATTGTTTATTTTTCTGTGGCCAAACTTTTTAACCTATTAATTTAAAAAAAGATTTCTGGGTGAAAGTGTGTCTTACATCCCGCGGTTTTAAATATTGCAATTTGTATAGTCCTTACCCTAGACGAAAATTATGTTACACTTTTAAAATGTGTCAAAGCCAGTTTAAAAATTGTAAAGCTAGTGAACACTCAGTAGCGCCGTATATTGAAGAAAATGAAAAATAGAAAAATAAAGCAAATGTTACAGCATTAAAATCAAGATGGCAAATGACAAAATTACGCGAAACACCAACTGGTCACGATAAAATTTAGTGGCCTTTAAATTATTTATTATTTTCTGGTTTTCTAAATTTTATTTATTTATTTTATTTTTACGCACAACAGGCGTTAAGGCCTAGGGCATTTATTTTACAACATAATCCTAATATAACTAATTACAATTATTTTAAACAAAACTTTAACTTAAATATGTATATAAATAAGATTCTTAACTACTCCGAAGGACCTGGTGTACAATATTTTCTCCATTCGCTTCTATGTATTCTGTGCTTTTATTTTCCACTCCCTCACCTTCACGTGTTTGAGGTCTTCCTCCGCTTTACTAATCCATCTCGTTCTGGGTCTACCTCTTCTTTTGGGGCCGATTAATTTTCTGGTTATTAGTAGTTTAGGCATTCTGTTTGCTGCCATTCTTTCCAAATGTCCCAACCATCTGATTCTTTGTGCCTTGACGAACTTGTAGGAACTTGTGAGTAATGGTAGGTTCTTTGTATAAATCCATTAATTCATGGTTGGTTCTTCTCTCCCAACCATCTTCTGTCTTCCGTCCTCCGAATATGCGTCTCAATATTTTCCTTTCCCATCTTTCCAGAGTATCCCCTTCCTTCTTATTTAATGTCCATGTCTCACCGGCATATGTTACTGTGGGTCGAATTACTGTTTTATATATTCTGAGTTTACCTTGTCTAGAAACGTATTTTGAGTTCTGTAGGGCTCTTAAACCGCCTAATTTTTTCATTCTCTTTTGCTATTCTGGCTTCAAGCTCCCATTCCTCTTTTCCATTTTCATCGAAAACTACACCCAAGTATTCAAATTTGTCCACCCTTTTAAAACTATAGCTTTTGACCACTTACAGACCTCACACTAAAGTCTTTTTTTTTCCCTTCTGTCCCTCCCATGATCATATATTTGGTATTGTCTTCATTTAGTTCCAATCCGAATTTCTGTGCTTCTTCGATGATTTTCTTCACAAGTCTTCTAATCTTTCTCGGTTTTGCTAGATAGTTAGATCATCAGCAAATGTCAAGCACTGGTGCTCATTTTTCATGATCGTTTCTTCCATCTTCATGCTGCATTTTCTGATTACCGTTTCTAATACTGAGTTGAATAATGTAGTGGATAAAGGATCTCCCTGTCTCAAGCCTTTTGCCACCGTAAATTGATCTGATATGTGACCCTGCCAAGCAATTTCACAGTAGAGTTATTAAGTGTCATTTTAACTAGCCGGATCAGTTTCTTTGGTACACCCAAATGTTCCATTGCTCGATACATTTTGACTCTATCGACTCTATCATATTCTTGTCTAAAATCCACAAACAAAACATGCAGGGGAACTTTACCTTCATAACAAGTCGTTTGTATCTTCTTCAATGAGAAGATTTGGTCTACAGTAGATCTGTCCTTTCTAAAGCCGGCCTGATATTCATGCAGGATTCTTTCCGTGTAGCAATTTAGTTTATTTCTCAATATACTTGCCAAGATTTTGTATACCGCATCTAATAAGGCTATACCTCTATAGTTGCCACACTTCAGTTTGTCTCCTTTTTTATGCAGAGGGCATATGCGGGCCTCATACCACTCCGATGGCATTACTTCCTTTTCCCATACTTGCACTAGTAGCTGATATATTTTTCTTTGTAGTTGTTCTCCACCAAACTTGATCATTTCTATGCATATGTCATTTTTACCAGGACTTCTGTTATTTTTCATTTCTTGTATTGCTGTCACCACCTCCTCCTCTGTAGGCTGCCTTTCAACTATCGCATCTTCTCCAACTGCCCAGTTGTCTACTGCTTCGTGGTCCTCCTCACCATTTAATAATTCTTCAAAATGATTTTTTCCATTCCGTCATTATTTCTGCCGGATCGCTAATTAAATTTCCGTCTTTACCTTTCATATAACTACAATGGCTTTGGTAACCTTTTCCCATCTTTTTAACTTCTTGATAGAACGACCTCACCTCTTTGTTTTTAAACTTCTCTTCTATCTCTTTTAATTTCAACTCATTGTGGTTTCTCTTTTTCCTTCTACACAGAGCTTTCAATCTTCCTCGAACAATTCTATATTCTTGTTTTTTACACTCTCTATTATCTGTTAATATTTGTTGTCTGATCTTCTTCTTTTCCTGTGCTATCGCCTGATACTCTTCGTCAAACCAATCTTTGTTTGTACTTCTCTTGGAGTCGCACTTAACTATTTTCTCGCTAGCTTCTCCTACGGCAGTTTTAATTTGTTCCCAGGCTTGATCTGTCTGTAAATTTTGGTCACATGGTTGTAGAATTTTATTTATTTCTTCTTCATATTTATTTTTTATTTCTACTTCCTTAAGTTTCTCAATATTGTACTTTCTCTTCGTTTTATTGTTCGATTTCTCTTTTTCTTCCAGCCTCCTCCCACATGTGACTTTAACGAGGTAATGGTCCGAGTCGATTTCAGCTCCTTTCATACTTCTTACCTTCTGAACGATATTCATATATTTACTTTCAATCATAACATGATCTATTTGATTCACCGTCCTTCCGTCTGGGGAGACCCACGTACCTTTGTATATCTCTTTTCGTTTTAGTTGTGTGCTTCTCACCACCATGTTTTTCTCCATAGCAAATCCAATAAGTCTTTGACCATTATCGTTTGTTATTTCGTGTTTACTGTTGTTACCAGTTACTGCAGTGTACAGAGGTTCTTTTCCCACTTTAGCATTACAATCACTCATTATTATTTTTACATCACGTTTAGGTAGGCGCTCGTATTCATCATTTAGCTGTTCATAGTAAAGATCTTTTATTTCGTCGTCCTTGTCTTCTGACGGTGCATGGATATTAATTATACTCCAATTCGTTCTCTTACTTTTAATTCGTATTGAACACGTCTATCAGAGATAGGATTAAAAGCTATCACTTTGTCCTTGATACATTCAGCTACTAAAAAACCAGTTCCAAGCATTCTATCTTTACCTCCACTTTTGAAAAGCACCATATCTTCTATATCAGTTATTTCCGATCCTAATTGTTTTGTCTCTTGAAGAGCCATTAAATCGATTTTATACTTCCTTGCCTCATTCAATAGTTCTTTTAGCGCACCTTCATAAAAGGTTCCTCTGACATTCCATGTAGCTAAATGTATTTTGTCATTCTTCTTCTTTACTTTTGTATTACTATCTTGTTTTGTTTCGTTTTCATAGTTCGTAATCCTTTTCTTCGCATTGTTCTTCTTCATTACTTTCCTTTTCATGCTGGTGCTTAGGTTTTTGCTTTGGTCTCTACCACCAACGTTTGGTTCATGCCATCCCAGCGCCATATTTCCTGATTGGAATATATTTTCTTATATCCTACTTTCACTTTTCTCCCTTCCTTGCTTAGTTCTTGTCAATTCTGTCCTTCTTTGACAGGTCATCATTGATATAAACCAGACAGTTTCTTCGGTTTCTTAATTTGCTTTTGTTTCGCATGACTTTTCTTTTGTCCTCTTCCTTTTCAAGCTCAACCAGACAGACTTTTTCTCCCAGCTTCACAACCTTCTCTATTTGAACATCGACTGTTAATTCTACCTGCATAAAATTTTTTATTTCTTGTTTTAGAGTCTCTAGAACATTTGTATCTATGTTCAGGCCTTGTATAACTATATTTTTACGTCTTTTTTCATTTTCCAAACTTTCAAGCCGTTCTTCTATTTGAAAAAACTACCTTTTTTAGTTTTATGTTTTCCTCTCTTAATGTTACATTCTCTTGTCTTAACTGTCTTATTTCTAAATACTATTCTAAATACATTATTATCTTTTATATGTCTAATGAGGATTGTAGGAGATTTTAAAGTTATGTAATACTCCAACAAATTGCAGAGCGACACATATTTTAAATGTTTAAATATTATTTTAAATTTTATTTGCAGTTTTAATTAAAATCATCTCAATCTTCAACAAAACATACTAAATAAAAATATTTTAGCCAAAAATGCAGATACAGTTATGCTAAACAACCGTACGATGTTTCCGTTAAGTTTCATAAGTAACACTAGCGACAGAAACACTTTGTCTTCTCATAGGGAAAATTTATTGTGTGTGACATTCATACATAAAGACAATTAAAATGTTTTAGGATGCATTAAAACTGTAAATATAATTCATACAAGCAATTGTTAAAACGGAGGTACTGACAATTTTTTTTATTTTTAATAGTTAACAAAATGTTTCCCACTATTTAGCTAAAATTGTGGAGCAATAAGCTAATTTTGCGATACAAAGAAAATTTACTATTCTTTTTCTTCTTCTTACAATGTCTTGTTTTTTCAAAGTTGTAGTCTAGTTGGCATTCCGATGTTTAACTTTCATACCAGCGTTTGGGGGTCTTCTGGGTGGTTCGGTTTCTTTCTTTGCAAATGATTGATTTGATTTTCACTCATTCTATCAATGTGGTCACCCCATGTCCTTTTATTAACTCTAAACCATTTTATAACGTCTTGAGTGTTACATAGGTTCCTGAAATAACTGCTCCTCAACCTGAATCTTGAAGTGTTTTGCTTTTGCCAGTAATTTATCTCGTGTGTTCATTACTATCGTTATCATTAGTTGCTTAGTAGTGGTTCTTTCTGGTCGTGTTTCTGTAGCCTAGGTCATAGTAGGTCTACACGGATTTTGTAAATTTGTATTTTGCTTTCGTTCCTCATATATTTGTTTCTCCATATTACCTCTCGGAGAAATCGTTATATTTTAGCTACTGTTAGGGTTTGTGATTGTATTTCTTGTTTTAAATTGCTATTGCTTTTAATATTAGTACCGTGACTTGCTCCCCACTTTAATTATAATTTGGTAACTGTTATCTTCTGGACATACATAATAATATTTGATTCTTTTGATATTTTTTCAAACTTGTATAATAATCTTTGTAGATTGTCCTCATCTTCAGATATTATGATCGCATCATCAGCATAGCAAATATCTTAAATTATGTATTGCCTATTCCATATCCTCTTCACACGATTTTTACTTGTTTGATGCTAAAATCCATAAAGACGTTAAAGAGGACTGGTCTGAGAATATCTCCTTGCCTAATTCCTGTTGAGACTACCTTGTTGGATAGATTATTGTTTGCTCTTATGAAAGTACTATTCCCTACGTTTAACTGTCAATTAATTTTAATTATTTTTTGGTTCAACCCTTTCAGGACGGCACCTATTTGTTCTTGCAATGCCACACAGACGGCAGTTTTTTAGGACGGATGGCACATATATCAAATCAGAATAAAAAAAAGTAACACGTTATGTTTATTAATTGTTTATTAAGTAAAGACATACGTATTTTTTTAATGTAAGGAATATTTTGGTAAAAAAAGTGCATTTTTTTTAATTTCTTTAGTATGGTATGTCTCCAAACATGTAACCACACATAAGCCTACATCACATTCTTTACACATGTATCTCGATACCTTGCGTTTTTGGTCCGTTTCTTTTGTATGCGAACACACAACTTGTGGATGCAGTTTTTGTCCTTTCGGTTGCTGGAACAAATTAAGGAAAATGCTGTTTCTTTAATCCGGATACATCCGCTGGCATAGATGTAGGTTTTTTCACTTATATTCATATCTAAAATTAAAACAAGCTATAATGTATGTAAATAACGACTGAAAAATAAAAACTTATCTTCTAAAGAAGGTAATACAAGAACATAGCATGGGCATTTAGTACACAGATATCTGCTGTGAAAAAAAAATATTTTTTATACCATTTTGTGGTCTTGCTCATGCAATCAATGCTACTTATCATCATGTCGAAGCGGTCAACTGACCCAATTTGTTTATTATACTCAATAACACAATATGGTTTCCTTACTGGTTCTTTAGTGATAGAATCAATTTTGTCAAGAACAACCATTTTATTTTAATGCATTATTATTATCGTCATTACATCTCTTCTGTTTTTCCATTTAAACACCAAGTAATTATCAGAATTTTTCCAATCTACTTCATCAATTCTTCTTCAATTGAGCTTTTGTCTATGCAAAGATTTATGTTCATACAATTAATGTGACAAGATTAGACGGGTATAAAAATGCACAGCTGATTTTACAGCTCATAAATCCATAGTTATAATAATCACCTCATTTCGTTTAGCCATTTCTTTGTCACGTTTCTTCTTTGTCTTATCTTTTGTTTCATTGCAACATGTTTTTACCAAGCTTCATCATTTGGACACAAGGACAAACACCTTAAAATTTTAAAACAGGCGAAGCTACATTATGATTCTCTCTCCGGTTTCCGAACATAATGTAGATTCGCCTATTTTAAAATTTTAAAATGGTTGTCCTTGTGTAGTGTAGTGTGATATACAATTTTATGTTTATAACAGTATTATTTTTATTTGACATAAATTCATTAAAGCTTGGTCGCCGGTCATCTTTGATCTCATGTTG
This sequence comes from Diabrotica balteata, assembly GCA_918026665.1. Taxonomy (NCBI): domain Eukaryota; kingdom Metazoa; phylum Arthropoda; class Insecta; order Coleoptera; family Chrysomelidae; genus Diabrotica; species Diabrotica balteata. The sequence goes on from OU898276.1 coordinate 180,888,136, forward strand.
AAGTTCATGCTTCTTCTGTTTCTTTTGAGCCAGCATAAAGTGCAAGACGATTTATGTGAACTACTTTTGGTTTACATTTCGGCAACTTCTTAATTCGGTATATTACGTCATTTATTCTCTTTTTAATTTCATACGAACCTGCCCATTGTCTTTGTAGTTTATCATCTACTTCATAGTCATTCTTGCAATTATGGCGAATGTGACCTACGTCACCACAATTCCAACGTCTGGGCTCGCGTCTCTTCGGCATCGTGTTACGAACTTTTTTTCGTACTATTTCTTTTAGATATTCATGGTTTAGTTTGTCACCTTCTTCAATGGTTCTTACTCGATGGCTCTGTGAAGTTTAACTAGCTGTTTCATGTTTCAAGTCAATAGCGAGCTCTTCATCTAGAACTTTCGGTCTTACTAGTCGTAAGGCTTTTTGTAATTGACTTTCTTTCAACCCATTGACGAATGTGTCTACAGCGATTTCTTCCAAAATGCTGTCTGGTACCTCCGGATACGCCAACCACACTATAGAGCAACATCTGCTTCAAACTCTTGCACATTTTCTCTTCTACAGCACGATTATATCTTATCCACTAACGTAGCTAATATTAGCGCTACTTATATATACAAGAATATTCTGGAATAGTCCACCTCTATTCACTTGCATTAACGCTTCGATTCTATCCCCGTCGATACATCCGGAAGGTTTTCGAAGGCAGATCATCGTCGTTTCGAGATGCAACCGTTATATGGGCTACGTCGAAATAAGCAAGTTTGGTACAATACAGATTGAGGACAGACTTCTATAGAAGCAACGCAAAGTTATATAAGTCCAAATCTATTTAACGCATGTGATGAATGGATAATGTAAAGGTTCGTATGGGATGAAGTAGTCCCCAAAATGTTGGTGAAAGGAAGATCTGGAGTTTTAATGTCCATTAAGTCTGCTTTACCACGTTGTCGTTAGTGACACGATGTTCTGTCAAAATCCTTTACACCGAGACTACCATCTGAGTGAGTCTTAGTCTTCAAATCGCTTTTTCCACTAACACAACTCTTTCGTCCAAAGCAGAGGATCTATTGGAATTTGCTTATAGACGTTTGCATTGAACTTTGCATAAATTTCACAGGTTTTATATATATATATATATATATATATATATATATATATATATATATATATATACATATATATATATATATATATATATATATATATATATATATATATATAGCACATAAAATTTCTAAACGCCACTTACACTCGATGACTGTATACACAAGAGTGGCATCTTTTTGGGGAACCATTGCCAAGCGAAGAGTAGGAGTTATTGGTGTTCATGTTATATTAACTTTTCTTTAGAAATATTGTATTAATCTGTTTTCTTTTTATTTCAGAGCCATGATTTACCTGAAAATATCTACGGCATGTCTTTTACTCATGCTGGTAGCTGCCCAAGACAACTATCCCAACTATAATAACCAGAATAATAATAATCAAAATTATAATCCATCCAATCAGAATTATAATCCACAGAACAATTATGATCGGCAAAACGGTTTCACGAATCCTCAAAACAACTTTAACGGCGACAATCCAAACTACAGCAATCCAAATTATAACAACAATAATAACAATAACAACAATTTTAATAACAATAATCAAAATTTCAACAACCAAAACTTCAATAGTCAGCCAACAGATCAAGGAGACTGCTGCGAGGATTACTGCTACGTTAATGATCATGAACCTTATTTGTATTTCGGAACGAAAACGGCATATGACAGTCTGAATAGAAGGGGTGGAAATCAGCATGTTATACCTGGTAAGTACAAAATAAGTTTTGCGACAAATCAGATTAAAAATATTTTTTTAAATAGTTAGTTTTACATGAGAAAGTTGATATTTTGAACAAGTGGTAATATTTTAATAATAAGACTGTTAAAAAAACGAAATACGTGGAATATAATAGCAAATATATCGACAGATGAATATTTTAATTTTTATGTTCGGTATACAGCCTAAAATACATTTTAATAATTGAAAAGTAATCACAAGAAGAGAAATTATACGATTTCTACCTGGCGAAATCGAATTTACATTTTTACCACTGTGCTTCCTAAACTTGCAAAGCAAACAGCTTGATGAATTACTCGGCAAGGGAATCTAAAATTGCATTCCACATGCCGTTCATCATAGTCAAAATTCATAGTGAATTCAATTTCTGGTACTCCAAACGGAGTAAAGAAATTTAGTTTCTGTAGCATTCGTGTTATTTCTTATAGATTCGTTGGATTTCGATTTCCTCTCTAGCTTTGATGTTCTAGCACTTCTTCTCAAATAATCCATTTCAACGGCCAACAATCTTCTCTTCAAGTCTGCATTAATTGTCCATACTTCAGAGCCATAACAAACAACTGATTCAACTATGGTAGCCCTATTCTTTTCTTGTTCCTTTGGAAATGTTGCGATCCCACCATAAGGAGTTCAGACATCCTACAATTTTACGTCCCTGATTAATTCGGTGGTTAATTTCGGCTTCTCCCAAGTCATTCTTATCAATAAGTGTACCTAAATATTTAAATTTTTCCACTTGTTTGATTTCCATGCCTCATCTATCAACACTTCAAACCTTGCATCTGAATTGATAACTAAATATTCTGTTTTCTTGAGCTAGGACGACTTGGTCATCCGAAAGGTTCAGGGAGAACAGTACTCCATATCCTATGGGGATTCCCTTTTCCGGGCAGTGGTTTTTCCAATTTTGGAGGGCTTTCTTAATATATAAATTAAACAGTAAGGGTGACATACCTTGTCTTAGTCCTTTAGTTACTTTTATTGGTTCTGATAGTCTATTTGTGATTTTTAGGCAAGTAGTGTTATCCCTGTATACTTCTGTGAATATTCCTAAAAGGTATGGACTAATGCCGAATTGTTGTAAAGTTTGCCACAATTAAAGTCTTGGAACTGTATGATACGCCTTTTCTAGGTCGATGAACGAATGATCATACGAACAAAATTGAAGCATTGGAAATGTGGGTTCATAAATGAATGCTGAAGATAACTTGGACAGCAAGGAAAACTAATAAAGAAGTACTAAGAAGCTTCAACAAAGATAGAGAACTGCTAAAGACTGTTAAACATCGAAAAATGTCTCATCTGGGACACATAGTAAGGGGAAGTCGATATAAAATATTACAACTGATCCTTAACGGCAAAATAGAGTGCCGTAGAGGTGTAGGAAGCAAATGGGTTTCTTGGTTGAGGAACATTTGTGAATGGGCTCGGATATCAAATGCGGGACAATTATAATATATTGCAGAAGATCGAGAAGCCTTCGCAATGGTGATCGCCAACGTCGGATCATTCTGATATAGCACGCAAAGAAGAAGGAATTCTCTCCCACCATCCTGCTATGCCATCTCGGGGGACTCGCCAGCATGGTATATATCTTTGGAATATACATATCACTCGATAGTTACATCTTTATTGATGAATGAACACATGCTGTTAAAACTTATTTACATATTAATAATTAATAATTAGGATAGTACTTAGTTGACGTTGTACTGAGATTTACAGTAATTTGCGTATTGTAATAATAATTACGCTTTGATAAGATTTTTTATCTAATAATACAAGTAAACCGACTTATACCTTGAGTCATCAACTCTTCGTTAATTCCATTGTTGACTGTTTTTATAATCGTTCTTGCCTATGATCAGTTGAATAGTAAGTCAACTTTTGTTGTGAAAATGGTGCATGATAAACAAGGCCACGCTGTCCCAGATGCTGATTGGAAACAATTTTAATTAAAACAATAATGCAATTTAAGAGTACCTAATGTAAAATATTACTTCGGGATTCTTTATGAATTCTAATATCTTAGGAATAATATTACAAGAGGGAGCCATCATAGGCCACCTTTTTCTAGACTATGTATTTAAAATAGTTTTAATCATTTTGTAGATTGCCGACCTGTACAGTTTTGGAGTATTATCAGACATGGTGCTGAACTGCCTGATTCTGATACGATTAGGACGATGAGAAATATGAACAAACTTCATGAGGATATTTTACGAAACCACGAGCAAAGAAGAACCTATCCTGACAAAGGCAGACTGTGCCCTACCGACTACGATCTATTCAAAAGGTAACATTCAATTTAAACTTTGAGGGTATACAAGGCAACTATCGAACACGGTGATTAATTTAATCTTGCCCAAGTACTTTCGATCAATAGATCATCTTCAGGGGCATTTCGTCAATTGTGGACTATCCGACATACTAGAATGTCATAAATGTAAAAACTGGACATAACAATACAAAATACACTACACTAAGACAAACAAACACTTTAAAATTTATATGGCGAAGCTAAATATTGTGAAGAAGCCGGAGACAGAATCAATTTGTCTTGAAACTTCTGTCTCCGGCTTCTTCACAATATGTAGCTTCGCCATATAAATTTTAAAGTGTTTGTTTGTCTTAGTGTAGTGTATTTTGTATTGTTATGTCCAGTTTTTACATTTATGACATTCTAGTATGTCGGATAGTCCACAATTGACGAAATGCCCCTGAAGATGATCTATTGATCGAAAGTACTTGGGCAAGATTAAATTAATCACCGTGTTCGATAGTTGCCTTGTATACCCTCAAAGTTTAATTATTCGAACATTCAACCTTATATTGAACATTCAATTTGTTGTCTAAATTATAATAGTTTTCACACATTTTTGGAATAAAGTTACGTTTTTTATCAATGTAGTGATATTTTGTTGTTGTTTTTTGAAAATTTCTGCAAAATTTCGACCATTAGATCTTTTTAGATTGTGGGTAGTCACAAAAATTTAAGTTCCTGGTTTTATTTTTCTTTCACGTTCTACTTACAATCAAAAACCAGGTATAACACTCTAGCATTTATCCCTTCAAGAGTTGACGAACGAAAACGGTCTAACCTTTAGAAATTATTAATGTCTTAAATGTCAAGGAATTAGGAATGTCAATCGGAAACATACTGTTTCCGAAAACACATGTTTAAAACAAAATACTAAAGAAAACCATATATTACTAAATAAGGCTAAATTTTATTTTTAATAATGTTTTATGCATTTCTCTCATTTATTGATAAACTAGAATTTCTGCAATTTCGAAATTATTTAAAACATTTGTAAAAACAATGTATAGTATGTTTCAACTGTAGTGGTGAAAATTTCTAGGAACAGTAAAGCGTCACCAAACAAAGCAGTGGCGTTCCAAAAAATACTTATGATTTAAATCAAATTGGGAAAGATAGGTACACACAATTTATTAAACAATGATATTAGATTACATTTTTGGCAATATTGTACAACATTTTAATACATATTATTATAATATATCACATACATGTATTGTCTGTATGTGAAACCATAGATACGTATTACAGATTACAGTATTAATAAATATTAAATTACAAATATTGTTTTATCTTTAAAACCTTTATTATTTATATTATTACTCACTTAAACGTCAGAAAGTTAAATAGAAGAATATACGAAATGATTATAATAAAGTAAAAAAAGTAATATAGGACAGTTTGGAAAACTTATATTCACATAGGTTACACAAGTACATCGTAATGTTAAATTATATTATTCACTTTCATAACTATGCGCCGTTCACTTTCCAAATGCTTATCTTCAACCTTGACAACATGTTCACACACTTTCTTCCAGTTATCTACAGTTCCTCTAGCAAATTCCTGTTCCACCAACACTTTTACTTCTTCTAACTTAAAATAAACGTTTTGTTTTGCAACTTCATTTTTTATTTGCGCCCAACCATTTCTATAGATATATTTATCTGCTTGTGGTACCAATTCTACTTCCAAAGTAACGATATTATTCAACACCTTCTGTATCATTATTCGGGATATTTGTTTTTATCCCGTCTTCTCTTTTGTTGGCAATTAGCGGCGGACAGAGCTTCTCATACTGGGAGAAATTTAAGGAAAACCTGGATGTCTCAAAGTTGGGCCGTCCTTAGCTTCCACTTTCACATGATCTAAGGTCAGCTCCACCCTGATCTTAAAGAATTAACGACTACTATTGACCATGAAGAACCTCTCCACCAAACAAGAGACACCCAAGGGTGTGACAAACAAGGTCTACGAATCCTAAACGTGTTATTTCAAATAGATTAAAAAGTAGGCAAACATGGTAAATTTGACAGGAAACATCTGTTTAATTCTTTTTTCTAATGATTATTACTTTTTAACTGCCATATTTTATTTTAGATGGAGATTTAATGAATCAATAAACGAAGGACGAGCCAACGGCTTGTCGGAGCAAGGAAGAAATGACCTGAAACTATTGGCCAGAAGATACAAAACTAAGTACTCAGAAATTCTACAAAATTATGACAGCCAATCATACAGTGTAAGTAAAATTTGGTTAATAAGTTAAACATTAATTACTGTAAAAGTCGCGGCATATTATCATGCACGTATAGTTTCCGGCACATAGCGTTTCTAGTCCAGCAATCGGACTGGACGTTCACATTTTCATATATAGAACGTTTCAGTTTGGTGCGGTGAAGATGTGTTCTCGCTTTTCGCGACAAAAATTATATGCAACTGTTCTTCTACTTGACGATGAAGAAAGAAAAACTGTAGTAAAAAGAAGGTTTGGAGTACATCTAATGCTAAGAGAAAGAAAAGACGACCAGACAGAAGCCGAATAAGCTTCAAGGACAAGCACGCTTACTCATAATAGAAGCGATGTCGACTACCACTACCACCTCCATGGAGGTCATAGTTGACCTCTCTCCATTACATATATGGATGGAGAAGGCGTCAAAGTTAGGAGCATCGAGAAAGCGGATAAGATACCAAGAAGCAGGGTGAAAGGATCAAATATGAAGATATAATAAATCATCCAGATTTCGAAATGGTACCAGATGCAATGCAACCTAAATATAATTTCGAAAAGATGTTTACCGCCGTTTTTCAGGAAGAGACTTATGGGTGCCTATATATACTGGTACTGAAGGGAAAAACTTCAATCGGAAGGACACTTAGGAAAAAGATATATTTTTATACCATTTTACCATTTATTTTACAGCAATTTATTAGCTTATCAGCTTATCTCACCACAAGCATATCCATTCAAGTTCTATCTTAATAAAATCGTGTTGGGGCGTGTCCAAATATTTATTATAACTAGAAATAGACCAAGATTTAGCATAGTCTAACCTAACCTAATAATTATTGTTTTATATGTCATTTTATCCTTTTATATATTTATCTTAATAAAACATGTAATGTTTTTTTCAATTTTTTTTAGTTTCAACACTCACCTGAAAACCGCGAGAGTTTTGAAGCCTATATAACTGGACTTTTTGATGACGATGTCAGAAATATTGTTCATGCCAACATCTTAAACGGTGATAGATTAACCAGAGTAAGTTAATGTTTTTTTATATACAATATTTTACATCACTTACAAGGTTAAAAAATTGTTTTATGTATTCATCGAACATTTAAATATCTTTTGAAACTTTTTAACAATCTTTTTACCGGGTTATTAGCTTTTCTAAATAAATTATGATATATATAATATATATATATATATATATATATATATATATAGATTAAAAACGTATCAGTGTTAACAAAGTATACGGTTTATTTTAGCCTACACAAAATTGTCCAAGGTGGCAGGAAATTGAAAGCTCCCAATTTCAAATTGGATCAGAATTACAAAGGTTTAAGGAAAGACAAGATTATCAAAAAATGGTGAGAGATGTATTTAGAAGATTGGGATATAGGTTTACTTTAAACGCCACTGTTATAGACGATATCTATAATTTATGTAGATACGAAAAAGCCTGGTAAGTATAAGTTTAACTTTTTTAGTAGGAAGTACAGTTTTTTGAGGAAGTACAACGAACTGCAGGTACAGAAGGGGAGATAAAGAAAATGAAACAGGACTTTTAAAGTAACGATCTGCAAGAAGCATGTAAATATCTTCGAAATCTAAGAGAAGAGTACAAATCACGAACAAGTTTGTGTAAACACTAAGAGAGATAATTCGGGAAACAGCAGAAGTAAAATCTGTTTGGAAAATTGCTTTTTCAAGCTCTGCTAGGAACACAAGAAAATGACTAACCCCTTCCGTTTCTTTTTTTTTCAATAGTGCTAACATTCTGAAATTTTAATTAAAATTTTTTCACTGGATAGCAGATTGTAGTTATGTTAGAGAGTTTCTCGAAGTATGTCCTTTAAACGATACTTTAAAGTATGTTTATTTTAAATACGCGGCCCTAGGCCCATAACCTTTTATAATCATATATAAATATGACTCAAAATAACTTGTGACGTGTACTCACAAAATACAATGACAATTAGATCTATTAAAATTATATAGATAAAAATGATAGTTTGATCAATTTCATCAAAAATAATGACGCGAAAGTCACATAGTAACAAGGCATTTATTTAATCACGTTCATCAACTAAAAACCCTATTTTTGGACATGATAAAGGATTGTGAAAAAAGAAATTTTGATTCACTGGTTTGTTTACGTTTGACATCTTTCCAACTTCCCCATTAGAAAAATTTAAACAAGCAAGCCTGGTAAATTTTTCATCTTTTTAAGTTAAAAGAATTTAATATAAAGCTACTTATTATTTTAGGAACCCCCAACCAAAGTCTCCCTGGTGCGTCGCTTTCAACAAAAACCAACTTAAAGTTTTAGAGTACGCAGAAGATCTGAAGTATTTCTTCGAGGCAGGATACGGAAATAGGATGTCAGAAAGAATTGGATGCAACCCTCTCAAAGACTTTTACGAGAGATTTGAAAGAACAGTAAACGGTAGGTTACTTTTATTGTTGGGTGATTGTACGAGCCCCATATATTTAAAAAAACATCATACATATTAGAGTAGACTGGGCCTCAAGAGGTACGTCTAAATGTTTATTCGAACTCCCATGATTTGAGCGAGGTTAACATATCTGTTAAGTGTCTTCATATACATCTCAAGAATGCCCAGGCTTTCGACCCTCATAGGTACTGTTTACCATGGAAAGACTTTTATAGTCAGGGCATTTAGATTATTCAGATCTTCCTTTTTTTAAAACATTTACATTTCTCTTAAGTCTATTCTGCAGTTCGTTCGTAATGCCCAGGCTTTCGACCCTCATAGGTACTGTTTACCATGGGAAGACTTTTATAGTCAGGGCATTTAGATTATTCAGATCTCATTTTCTTTAAAACATTTACATTTCTCTTAAGTCTATTCTACAGTTCGTTCTTTCATTTTTTTTTATTGATATTTCTCAGTACTTGTGTGCTGGGACAGATTTGGCGACGTGCAACTACTTGGGTGTGATACGAGAAACGATCGTGCGCGAGTAGCGGAGAAATCTTGCATTTTTTACTGCACATTTCATAGATTTCATAAATTAATATTGTCAATTGTCATATTTCATATTCGTTTGTTTATTTACACCTTCTGTTACTGAAGAAAATGGGATTTAGGAAATGCTGTGTTATAAATTGTAAAAATACAACAAAAAATTGTCAATTTAACTTTTATTCGTTTCCAACTTCGAAGCACAAATTACTACAAAGAGAAAAGTGGATTTATATCATAAAAAAGCATAAGTAACATAACCTAAATTATGCATTATTCTTGCGCTCGATTTTAATGCCAGTTTGAAATAAATAATAAATAAAATTTCACTTTTAAGTGTAAATTTTAGTTTCATAATACTCACTTAGAGTTCATTTTAACCCAAAAATCAAGTTTAATGTTTAAATTTTATTTTTTTGAAGTTTTCAAAAATGCATCAAGTTCAAGTTTTTCTGAAGATGCATTAAGATATATTCGCTGTCCAATAGTTTACAGGGAAAGAATTAATTGTTCAAACCAATATGATGATATCATGGGCTTAACCTGCTAATTTATGCATTTATGTATTAGCATTATTTATGGTAATTTATTTTTCTAATTCTTTCACATAATTCTTCCTTTCTTTTTAGACATTTGTCACTACTAACGCTTTTCCCTTTGACTCAGTGCTTGGTTGAAAAGTTATTTGGTGATTTACTTTCTCAAATCCAGTTTTTATTATTGCATCCATATTAACAGTAATGCTGTAATTTAATAATATATTTATTTGTATTTACACTACATACAACGTTTACCTTTTAATAACATACCGACTGTCCGACATAACCTCAATCTTACTTTTTCTTCTTATTCTTTTTTGGGGCTACGTCCTTGACAGTGACAGTTATCCGGTAACCTCGATCTAACATGAAATGATGAAAGCGCAGTAAATTTTGCTGATTTACACCAGGTGTCGCTGTTCCGAACTTGCACGGTCCCAATACCTGAACAGGTAACAAATGTCTCTATGGATCGTAGAGAAGTGATGAGCTCGTACAGTTTTGCAAAGAAGTATAATTTGCTAATACAATCCATTACAAAAACAAAATTCATAAAGAAAATTGATATAAATAGCTTAAAACAACCTAACGTTAAACTAAAAGTCACAGAAAAATTAAATGAGGCAATAGCAGATATCACGGCATAATCTAAACAACCGGCCAGTATAGAAGACAAATGGAATTGTATTAAAAAAGCTATCGTAACTACCACCAAGTCTATGATCGCTTCCCAAAAGTACAAAAAAAAAAAAGAATTGGATGACTGACGAAATATTATCAATGATGGACGACCGCAGATCATTTAAAAACAAAGACCGAACCAAACATCAGCAGATTAATCGACAAATACGAAAAGAGTGTCGCAAAGCTAAAGAACAGTGACTGCTAGACAGATGTAAAGAAATGGAGGAATTAGAAGAAAAACATGACCACCTTAACATACATAAACTCGTTAAAGAAGTGACAGGCCATACAAAACCTTGCAGTTTTAACAGTATTGTGAAGGAAATAAATTAATTACTGATCCCAAGGATCTACTTCAGCATTGGAGAAACTACACACAGCAACTATACTCAGACAACACTAGAATAAACTCTGAAAATGAATATAAATGTAAACCCTCCCCGAAAATATTGAAGTCAGAAGTTGTAATGGCAATCAAACAGAGCAAATGGGAAAAGAACCAGGCCCAGACGACATATACATAGAGGTTCTAACAATGTTGAGTGAAGACAATATAGACGCCACAAGATTGGCTTCAATCAACCTTTATACCAATCCCAAAAAAGCCAAACGCTAATAGTTGCGATCAATTCCGAATGATCAAATTATTGAGCCAGATCCTAAAACTTTTGTTAAAGATAATTCACACAAGAATATACAGCAGATGTGTAAGAGACATTAGCCACACAGTTCGGTTTCAGACAAGGATTTGGCACAAGAGAAGCACTTTATAGCTTAACTGTCCTACTTCAGAAATGCAGAGATCAGCAAAAAGATGTCTTCCTATCCTTTATAGATTATCAGAAAGCGTTGTTAATCATGCAGAATTAGTAAGATTGCTCCAGGAGCGTTCGATAGATGAGAATGACCTTAATCATAAAGAACCTTTATATGAAACAAGTGGCATTTGTGAGAGTAGGACTGGAATCTACATCATATTTCTCAATCAAAAAATGTGTACGACAGTGTGGTGTTCTGTCACCCCTCCTTTTAATCTTTACTCTGAAACGATTTTCGCTAGATTATTAAGTGATACTGAATATGGAATCAAAATCAACGGACAGACTATTAGTAATCTTCGCTATGCTGATGATACAGTCGTAATAGCTGATAGCCAAGAAGCGCTATAACGACTAATAGATAAGTCAAAAGAAAAGGCAAAAAAGTATTTTTGAAGTGTGTATATTTTTTAATAATTTCTAGCTGAGCGCTTTCGGCTTTACAAAGGCATCATCGGAGCTATGCTACAATAAAATGTTTTTATAAGAAACTAATTGGTGAAGATTTTAATTTTGTACTTACGTCAATTTATAAATACCACTACAATGGAGAGATCTCATTTCCTTATTTGTTGAAATTTTGATTTTTTTTTAAATTACTTAGTTGTTAAAATTCTTAAAAAAACATACAAAAAACCGACGTTGGACTTCACAGACACATTAAAAAATGTTTGTCATGGTACGGGTGTAAGAACCCGACCATTGTTTGCTGTGAGGAGGTAGACAGAATAGAACTAATAAATGTCGGTTTTTTGTATGTTTTTTAAGAATTTTAACAACTAAGTAATTTAAAAAAAAAATCAAAATTTCAACAAATAAGGAAATCAGATCTCTCCATTGTAGTGGTATTTATAAATTGACGTAAGTATAAAATTAAAACCAATTAGTTACTTATAAAAACATTTTATTATAGCTTAGCTCCGATGATGGCTTTGTAAAGCCGAAAGCGCTCAGCTAGGAATTATTAAAAAATATACACAATTCAAAAATACTTTTTTGCCTTTTCTTTTGACTTGTCATAAGTGTGTACAAAAAACATATCAGTCTTTTGATTGACTAATAGATAGAATAAACACTGAAGGAGATCGACTGGGCTTGAAGATTAATATAGACAAGACGAAGGTATGGTGGTTAGTAGAACAAGAAATATGGAATTAAATATAAGAGTAAACAATAAGAACATCCAAAAGGTCCGCAAGTTCAGATATCTCGGTAGTTGGATAACTGAAGATCTAGATTCAGGCATAGAGATACGTAGCAGGATTGAGCAAGCCAGAACAGCATTTACTAATATGATAACCTTACTAAACAACAGCAGCCTTAACTTAACGCTTCGATATCGCTTTGCAAAATGTTACTTTTACTCCATACTGCTATAATGGTGTAGAAACCTGGACCATAAAGAATAATGTGATAAACCGATTGGAGGTCTTTGAAATGTGGAGTATTTAGAAGATACTTAAAATTCCCAGGACAGAACAAATGTCGAAGTATTAAATCGAATGGACAGAGAACGAGAATTGCTCTTATAATAAAAATAACATACTTCAAACGTCCTCCTCGAATTAGATGCACACGAATTCTCCAAATAAATAGCATTGGAAATATTGTACCGAATAAAGACCAAATTGGCTGCATTTAAATTTAAAGTTACCCCCTCTGTGGCTCAGTGGTAAGAGCGCCTACCTTTGAACCTAAAGGTCGGAAAGTTCGAATCCACCTGGGTGAAAATTTTCGTTTATTAAAAATTAATAAATGAAAATAATTTCTATCCTTGTGCGATCGGTACTCACCGGAGGGACCGCAGACGTTCGGATACAATTAGCGTCTCTTAGCAAAGACAATGACGTCGACTTTGCTAAGTATCAAGACAATTACTCTACACACACACTACACACTACACAGGTACCTGACTGTAAAAATTCACTGTACCATGCCAATGACCATTAGTTGTCGACGTATTCTCAATAAAAAAAAAATTAAAGTTAACAAGCGGTTAGAATCATCATTGTGCAGCTTATTTGGGTGCAAATATTCACTCAGATCATTCCATATTTTTGTTAGTCATGAAAATGAGATGAAAGACGCCAAATACTAAACTCTTAATAAAAAATAGTCATATTTCTGAACTAACTGAAAGAATAAGTTTAAAGTAAATATAAGGAAGAAAAATCTAAATTAGAGGTTAGGGAGGACATAAAAACAAAATGGATTTTATGAGGAGAAGCTTTCGAAGATCAAAATTAGAGAGAATTCCAAATGAGCATATAAAAAATAAAATGGATATGAGCAGAAATATACAAGAAGAAATTAAAAGAAAACATTAAACTTGATGTGGTCATTGGCCATGTTAATAGAATGCTGGAGAACAGATGTCCTTGGAAAATATTGATATGGATACTTGCATATCTGCATAGAAGGAATAGGTCTATCACGTCAACGTGTATAAAAAATATTCCTTTCATCAGGTGGCTGTAGCTTCCTCCGTGGATGCGTTAGTTGTACGAGTAGCTCTGAGAACTTATGGTCTAACATTATTACCACAGTATGGCTGCACTGTTCACGGTAGTGATCCATTTTTTCAAGTTAATTTTCTCCTTTTCTAACTTGGCTACACCATACTGATGTCGACCAAATAATCAGAAATACGTATTTACGGTTGTTTCGTTTTGAGTTTTGCTAATAATTACTCTTATATATATTATTAATATAGCAGGTAAAAAGTTAATTGGAAAAAGGGGCTTCTCAAATGTTAAGGGTTAATTCGACATAGCAAAAACCATCCAAGAAGACATAGCAAAAGCCATTCCAAAGAAAAGAAGATTGGAAACCGAAATATAAAATGCAATTTTCATTACACTAAATTGTGATTTAATCCCATCTAAATACAATACTTAAATGAGATTAAAGCACTGAATTTGATAGTAACCTAAACCACAGTATAGTGCTTTTTTAAAGCACTATACTGTGCCTAAACTCAACAATATATACTTTGCATATCATAATATATTTATTTTTAGGTAATAACGATGGAAATAAGGCATCTTTCATATTTACCCAAACAGAAACTTTTCTATCAACGCTTGTAGCATTAGGCATTGCCAAAGACTACAATCCTTTGACTGCTGAAAATTACATGCAACAATCCAGAAGGAACTGGAAGACATCAACGATCAGTCCTTTTGCAGCTAACTTGGTCGCTACACTTTACGAGTATGTATAAGATTATTTATTATTCTCCAATATATTATAATTTACAAATATTCAAGAAAATAAAAGAATAGCATCAATCTAGGGTTTATTATACCAACCAAATCAAGTACTATGTATGTAAGATATGAGCTAGGGCCAGAGGCCTTCGTGTTTGTAAAATAGTCGCCCTCGAGGTTTAATCCCTTGGTACACAAATGATTATTTGGACTATATATAACGTTTTGTAATTTTATTTAATATTCAATCATTTGTCTTCAATTTAGCAATTATGGCTTTAAATTCAACTTTAACTTTCAACTTCAACCAGAAACCTGATAACACTGTTTCACCATATTGGATCCGCCATTTTTAATTTTACAATTTTGACATCAGATTCGTGATCAGTGACCCCAAAAATCTTATAATACTGTTGTTCCCATTAGATTTATTAAAACTATATATCTAGTCGCCATATTGGATCCACCATTTTGAATTTTATAATTTTGACATCAGATTCATGATCACCGACCCCAAAAACTCAATTTTTATAGAAAATTGCACTGAAAATCCAATTTTCTTTACTTAAGAACCGTCTATACAGTATTAGAAAACCTAAGGAAAAGACGAATGATATCGGTAAAGCCGTTCTCATGCCGGATATAGGGATTAATTTTTTATAATAGATTTCTGGTTTAATTATTCTGCAATCCCCTTTAAACAGATTTATGAGTCAAAAATCCAATAATCCTTTTTGATGCGGTTAATTCCACAAGTTCTTTAATTTCACTTTTCTTCTGACTGTAGTAGTGTGACTCCAATCATTTCTTTCTTTATTTTCTAACTAATTCATGGAATTTTGTTTTTACTCTCTTGTATTGCTCGTAATTTTCTATGGTTCTTAATGTCTTCAGAGATACCGTTCAGAAAGCCAAAGCGTTTTTGACTTGAGATTTCTACTTATTTGCTTTAATTGTTTTACTTTCCCCATAAAGACTAACATAAATACACCTATAACAATGATTTTATAATCACAAATCTAGTGATAACACCGTCACAAGTACTTGATGTCAAAGCCCTAACATCTGCTAACCTTGGAACCGATCACAATCTTGTTTTATGTAAGATACTACTAGAACGTCCGCAACGAAATAAAAAAACCCCCAATGCTCATCGAAAAACACAATATAGAGTCGCTAGCAACAGAGAGTATAAAAACTCCTTTATGAGAACAGGATTACCAGCAAACTAAAAGAGATCATAAGAGAGTTACAACCAGAATGGGGAGTAGAAGATACTTGGCAAAAAATCAGGAAATGCATCAACCAAGCAGAAGAAGAAGCAATTGGAAAGCGGAAAATGAACACGAGGGCAATAAATCACACCAAACCGTGGTTTTGTCAAGAGGTAAAAGAACTCTCTGAATTAAAACGAAAATGCTACCTGAGATATAAAAGCACACAATCGGAAGAAGCTTTCGCAGAATATGTCCAAGTAAGAAACGAAGTAAACGCAAGAATAAAATCAATCAAAAGAGAACATTGAGATAAATTCACCAGCGACATGGACTACGACCTACATGGTGCCCAAAAGAAAGTATGGAAAATACTTCGTAATAGGAAAAAACCAGTTAACGAGTTCGTGCACACCAAGGGAGTACCTATAGAGACATGGCAATAGAATTTTAAAGAGCTATGTAATGCTCAAGAAACGATGAATATAAAAGATTACGATGCAGATATAACTGCTACAATCAATGACGAAGAGGTAGAAGCAAAGATCAAGAAGCTAAAAAACAGAAAATTACCTGGAACAGATGGTATACCCAATGAACTCTTAAAATATGGAGATCCTGAACTTGCAAGTAAACTGTCACAACTATTTAACAAAATCTTAAACGACACAGAAACACCAGAGGAATGGCATAAGAGCATCATAATTCCCATATTTAAAAAGGAACAAAAAACTTGCCCACAAAACTACACAGGAATAACCCTCTTAAATTCAACGATGAAACTTTTCACGAGTATTCTTAAGGACAAATTGGAAAGGCAAATCTCTAATGCTGAAGAACAACAAAGTTTTACAAGAGGGCGGTCCATAACAGATGCAGTATTCATAATAAAACAAATAAAAGAAAAACCTATAGATTTCGGCATACCAGCGTATATTTGCTTCATTGATCTAACGAAGGCGTTTGACAGGGCTCGCCTGGGAGATATTCTAAATATATTAATAGAAAATGAAACACCGACCAACATAATAAAGATAGTCCATAACCTAAATAATAACAATGTAACCAAAGTTAGAGCAGGAGACCAATTCACTGAAAATATTCCAACACCGGGAGGAATTAGACAAGACGACAGTTTAAGCCCCTTCTTGTTTAACCTATTCATGAGCAAAATTATAATCAAAGTAATTAATCTCGGATACATAATGGGCAACAAAAGAATTGGTATGGTGTGTTACGCAGATGATGCAGCAATTATTGCCCAATCAGAAGATGATCTTCAGAGACAGCTCTTATAAGCCGCCAACTGAATATGACCATTCCTACCAGCAAAACTAAATATATGACAATAGCAAAAGATCCGGTCAGATGTAAGTTAGTGGTTGAGAAAAACCCCATAGAACAGGTGATGCAATTCAGATATATGGGCATAGATATATCAAGACGATCATCTGGTCATGATAAACAATATCGCTGTTGTAGATAAATTTGTGTATCTGGGCTCATTAATAACCAACAAAGGAGGCTGTACTGAAGAAATAAAGCGGCGGTCAGAATTGCAAAAAGCGCTATGGCAAAATTAACAAAAATTTCGAAAAGCCATGAAATAACTACCGATACAAAAATGAGACTAGTAAGAAGTCTAGTTTTTCCAGTTTTTACTTAGTCATCGGAATGCTGGACCCTTACTGAGAAAGACAAAAAGAACATAGATGTATTTGAGATGTACTGCTGGAGATGAATGCTGAGAATACCATGGGTGGCCCGAAGAACAAATGAATCCATACTGGACCAGCTAAACATAAAGAAGAGACTAAGAACACAAATATCAGAACAAATAATAAACTATTTTGGACATGTGCTTCAAAGGAATGGTCTTGAAAAACTTACCATCCAGGGAAAAGTAGAAGGCAAAAGAAATAGAGGTAGATCTCCCACACGATACACGGACCATATTGTTGCTACCATTGGCGCTCCATTGTCAGAATGTGCTAAAATGGCAGAAGATAGAAAAACGTGGAGAAACATTGGAAAAATTAGCATAGCTTCATGATATCACGATACCTGCATCAGGTTAACGACTAAGAAGAAGATATCAAGCACACACGACCCCAGTAAAGGACCTAAGGAGTCAGATCAACAAAACATCCGAATTGTCAGGATGTCTGCGGTTTACAGATAGTAAAATTAGAATCTACAAGACTTGCATACGACCGATCATGACATATGGCATAGAAGTGTGCGAAGATACCAACAAAACAAAACAGATGCTAAGGGTTGCCGAAACGAAAACCTAAGAACAATAGTGGGCAAAACGAGAAGAGATAGGGTGAGAAATACAAACGTTAGAGAGCAGTGCAAAATTCAAGATATTGTAAGATGGGGAAGGTAGCGTAAGAGAATGTGGTACAATCATGTAAGACAAATGGATGAGAATAGACTCTCAAAAATTGCCCTAGGAAACAACCCGCCCGGTTCAAGACCTCCCAGAAGACAACTTAAAAAATTAAGAGATAATTGGCAATCTACCTCCCAGGAAATTAACCATTGGCAGCTTCAGAATTAAACAAATCGAAAGATCTCCAAGAAGTAGAAAAAGAAAAATCTTTAATTGGTAATCCTTCGTGAGCCACATCTAATGTTTAGACTTATCTATCTTATCTTTAAACTATCCAACGATTTTCCTTTCTTTTTTGTCTTTTGTAATGCTACTAATAATTCGATGTGTTCCTTTATTGTGTTTTCTATTTTCTGATATCTGTTGTTTAATGATCTAATATTCCATGTTGCTATTCTTAGTAACAGTACAAGTTTTTAAAATGTGCATCCACGAAGGAAAGAATTTCTCTGCATATTTCATTGCAAAATCGATATAACATTTTTGCAGACCTTTCTTTCAACCAAAAAAAAATTATTATATGCAAATTATTTGTTTTAGATGCAACCGTGATGAAAAGTATAGAGTGGTATTCTTCCTCAACGAAAGCCCTGTAGAATTCCAGGAATGCTCAGTCGGTCTCTGCAATTGGTCAACAGTACAACAGAAATATCAAGATCTAGTGAGAAACTGTGACATCAACAAATTTTGCAATGGAAACAGTAGCGCTGGAGTGACCTATGCCACCTTCAGCCTATTTGTATTAATGTCGATTTTAGCTCTAAGATTATAAACCTGTAAATGGTTAAACTACAAGTACTAACAGTAACAATGAAAAAAGTATGTGAATTAAAAAACAGGTAAAAAGATTACGAACATTGTATTATAAAGAGTAGATATGTACTGAGTACAGGTTTATATTTGTACTCTCAGATACATTAACTAGTTTACAGTAAGGGCCCCATAAATGTTTTATTCTGGCATAAATTTTTTATCGTATCATTAAAATCCTTTATGATACGTACGTAATAGACGTTATATACCTTGGAAGAAAACCGTCATATCTCAAAAAAAAAAAGTAGAAAATGTTAGTGAACGCATTTCAAATATTCTATATTTTTTGTGTGATAACGTGATAAATTTAGTTTATACCTATGGCCGCCAAATGGTAGAAGTGTCGTTATTATCAATCGAAAAGCTGGTTCGAAATTTTGCACAATATTTTCATATTTTGAGATACGCCATCCTTTCTCAAAAACACGATAAAATCATACAATACATTATGTGATGAATAATGCATTATTTTGAATTGTGTCAGTCTTGTAAAGAAGTTAAGGTTATGTTTAAAATCAGCTGTAGTATTATTTTGAGTTATGTCACTACATTAGAAAATTATTCAAATATTTGAATTTTTGAACCTAACTATCTACAAATTATTTCGACTATGACGTTCTTAAAAAAAATCCAGTTGGAATTCTTTTATACAATTTTTAAAATATATCGATGTTTTAAATGGCCATTTCAGAAAATTGTCACATTTTGACATATGACGGTCCTCTCCCCAGGTAGCGATATCTACTTGTGTAGTAGAAAATCCTCATTTTGGGCAGCTACATTTCGCTCGGTGTTAAAAATCAAACACAACGCGACACTGTCAGAAATATATCTATCACCTAACACAGTCTTCTCGAAAATATTCAAAAATATTAAACATGCGCGGTGTGAGTGGCGCCAAGTGGTGAAAACAAATTTGCCTTAGCAAAATACTTGCAAAGATGAGTTGGTTGAACTAGTTTCTCTCAATAAAATACTCATGATTTATAATACAAAATAGTACACACGATATTTTTATCTATTTTTATTACTAAAGATCTCTTAAATGGTACAGCATTTAAATATTATCATTTTCCTTGTTACTGTTATAGTAGTAATTTTACATCTTAAAAAAACAATGACTTACCAGAACAAATAATATTTAAGTAAATATTGTTTTACTTAGCAATAACAATAAATGTTTCATAGTGGGCAGCTGTTAGAAACCAGTCGTTAAAAAATGAACTCTTTTTGAGATTGGAAACAGACAAAAATCTCGAATTTCACTTTATATTTCTGAAATATTTTTTACGTATTATCATCTTTTTAGCGTACTCGACTTTTCTGTGGACGAAAACGTATTTCATATTCGGATTTGGCCCATATTTAGGATCTACGATCCATAATAATGCTAGATGTAAAATCTAACTATTATTTATATCGAACGTCTTTAATATTCATGCCACCAAGTTCACAAATGACAAACGAAAATTACACAAAACACAAAAGCATGTTGTAAGGTTTAGATAAAAGAAACCCATGCAAATTAATACCTCGAATAAAAATCGTAACTGTAAATCTGCTTTACCTACTACCATTAAATCGAAATACAAAAGTGTGATCCTTTATTGAAACTAAAACTGCAACACATACCTAAAAAACTGATGACGGAGTCGAATTTTAATCATTAAAAGTGATGTGACCGAAGATTATGAAAGACTTTACTTCCTGTTTTATAATTAATTTACCAAACACATTTTCTCCTAAATTATTACATATTATATTATACATACATATTAGATTTTATAAACCATCTTAAGTTAACATGCGGGGTCCGAGCGTTTCAGGAAATTTACTACATCTCGTAAGTATACAATTAATAATGATTGGTTTCTAACAGCTTTGTCCTTTACAGCTGTAACAATTGTGTCGTACCTACCAATCCGTTGTGTTTGTTGATTTTAAAAGAGATAGTTGTAAATATTTTTACTAGATATTAATTACTAGGCAAATTTCGAACTTATTTCTAATTCTGAAGCTGTTTCTCCACCTCTTTCTCGGCTTCTATATTTTATTAGAATTTTGCCTTGTTCTAATAACTATCTATCATTTTATTAAAGTAATTTTATACTTTTTTTGGTTTTTAAGTATACAAAAATTATTTTATTGAAACTAATTTTTAATAGTTGTTTATGACTCTTTAACTGAAGGTTTTTTTATTCATGTCTGTTAAATTAAGTGTAGTTTTTAACTTTAGTACAAAAGCATATATGTAAGACAAAAACTAAAACCAAATATGCCATCCATAAGTGTATCTATTTTTGTTGCATACTGATAGTTTTTATTTCGAATATATTTTTGTGTTTTTACACATGACTTAATAAATATTTTTAGTTAAGTAGTTTTATTATTTAAATTAGAAGTTAAATTAACCTTTACTATTTCTTTTGTATACGTTCCTCATCATTATTGTCATTTAACCCGCCTTGCTCACAATCGAACACATGCTTCTATAAGTTTATCCCCATTTCCTACATTTTGAGCTACGACTATCTTCTTAGTTCAGAAAAGGTTTGGCTTTCACGTGAAGAATAATTTCGCTGTAATTTTCGCTCATCAGATAGTGATAAGCTAAATAAAATCTAGAAACGGAAAAGCCGAAGACTTCCCATTACGGAATGGACAAAAATATCTAGGCTATCAGAGTGGAGCCATACTTCGTTAGGTTTGCAGGCCAGGCGATTCCGGCTGAGTGGTTACGTTCATCACGTAACCAAACCCCCGTCATCCAAAAACCGGCCTTCTGCTACTGGTCTGTTCCTCTCCGTGTTCCGATCCGGAAAGTAACAAACCAGCAGCGTATGGCTTAATGGCCTATGATTGGCCAGTTAATATCGAGCGAGTTCCAACAGCCCCCCCCCCACCCCTGCATTTACTAACTTTACCAAGCCAAAATCGAAGGCAAATATTATGTAAAAGAAGTAAAGATAGCTAAAATATAGAAAAATTGACATTCACAAACATAGAGAGATAAAAACAAGCATCTACACATATCACATAAATAAAACCTAACTAGACAAGCGTAGACCCATCGATAGGAAGAAGTCGGTACAGTCTGTCCCAAACCCTTTTTTCAGTGCGTCACTAATTTTGACGTCATCATCGAGCAAAAAGATAAAAGAGGGAATCTAATCGTTATGAAAAGGAGACCAAAAAAGTGGCCTCTGATGGCGGACATATCCGGAAATGCAAAGGCGCTAAATTTAAATTTTCCAACACTTATTAACAATAGCTATAAAATATTTTTCAGACGAGAAAGTTTTAATTAAATATTAACTATAATAGTCTAAAAAGTGACACAATTGGTAAAAGATTTCAATATAAATAAAATTTCATGTGACAGTTGGGACAAACAATAACATAACCTAACTAAATTTGACTTCTTAAACAAGGAAAGAGACTGTCTATCCTTGTCTAAAGTGGCCTCTCAAGATGGCACTTCCTGTCTATCAATATGTTTACCCCCACTACCTTTACATTCCCTCTTTTGTCTTATTGCTCGATGGACGTCATATAGGATTTTAAGAATGTCGAGAATTATTGCATGACATTTTAGTTAAATCTGACAGTTGCAGGATCGTAATCCGCTAAACGTGAAAAGGTTACTTTTTTTTAATGCATAGCAGTTTGTAATAATTTTATTCTATTCTGTTTTATTTTAACAATTCCATGGAAAGTGCTTAATTAGCTAAGATTTGTTTATGGATTTATTATTATTTATTACAAACACTAGGGAATTGGAAGGTTTGTTTATTTAAAATAACGCTTCCTCCTAGAATCTTTTAAGAGTTGACTGCAAGGTAAAAAAATTTACTGACAATTGCAAGGCATCAAAGTAAACATTCCTGTGATAAAATAATATCGATTTAAATCAGTCACATTTGGATAAGTAATTTTCTGATAAGTTTGTGTGGCAGCCAATAGTTTAATTTTGTGAAGAGTTGTCATTAAGTAGTGGAAATAGTTTCATTAGTAAAGCAGTTGATTTTTGAGTTATTCTACCAGATTTGGTGTGCAAATGAAAGAACGTTATAAAGTTTAGGTAAAAAAAAAACAATATAAATAGTTTAAATAGTGAAGCAGTTTATTTTGAGTTAATCTACCAGTTCCGATATTCAGATTAAATCGTGTTAATGGAGTTTAGTTAAAAAACAAGATACCGACTGTAAGTTTACCTTCTTTTTTATGAATAACAAAAATGAATATTATATTTCAAACAATCTATAATCCATTCAGAATCTGATTCTTGAAAATCAATGATTACACTAGATATGTGGCTGGTATCAATTATGTCCTGCATTTCAAGAAAATGTCGTGGTTCTAAAAAGAACCGTTTTAATACATATAAATATCCATAAAGCTATTAGTTTAAGATATTTCCTCAATATCATTCCGGAATTCACAATCTGATTCGCGAACGACAGAAAACTGAAATAAAGATGTCTCAGCCTCTTTTTCTAATTGAAACTAATTTAATAATTTTAATATTAGTCTTTTTCATTCTCGGTATATCTCGGAATATTTAAAATATTTTTATGACAATAAATACAAAATTTAATTTTCACTGTAGTTAAAATGTCTGAAAATACTAACCTGAAATGGCAATTATCATTTTATCAGTTGACATTGTGAAAGTTCTGTCACTGTCATTATCAAGATCATCTGTGTCAAATTATATTTATATGCATAATTGATTGGATATCTATTTAGCGTATTCTAAACTCCAACCAATTATACGTTCGTAAGTAGAATTCGCTTTAATATGCAAATACCCGTGAACGATACCTAATTTTCTAAGTTCTATGTATAATAGTCAGCGACTCACGTTTTTTTCTGTCACTTCTAGCTTAATGCGTTAGAGAGAATTCGAACAACTATGACGCACTGAAAGAAGGGTTTGGGACAGACTGTACTTACATTTGAAAGTAAAATTGCCATAAGTCACTTATGCTAGGACCTCATCAAATGACTATGAATATGGATACTACCCTAGATTGCCTTTGTAATAAAATTGCAGACGTCGAACCTTGATAGGTTAAAAATTCTCAGGACACGAGAATTTGACAAACACCATGTTCCGCGAGCTCGAACGATTAGAGGTGCCATGCAAATGCTTTTTCCAGGATAACGAGTTGCATGGTCTGATCGAGGCTTAGTGACAACGCCGTTTTATTGGCGGCGGCTGTACTTAGGGGTTCAGGACCTTCCCAGCTGACGGCAACGTCCACGAAAATTATCCGCTCATCCTGTTGCGCAACAAAGTTAGGTATCTTAAGAGTCCCTCGGCGCATCTTACTGTTGGCTCTGTCTCGCAAAAGAGCCCCAGGACGAAGAAGAATATCCTGGCTTGCTAACCTGAGAGCATGGTATAGAAAGACCTCAACACAGCTATTTCGTATAGCAACCAACAAAATCATCATAGCCAGAATGATCGCCAACGTTCGGAAAGGACAGGCACCCTAAGAAGTCTCGCAAATCCACGCTTTCTTTTCAACTGCTTGGCGAAGATACGTAACAAGCTGATCATATCTCTTTATTCGGTGTCAGTTTGCTCGGAGCACTTTTGAAGTACGTGACTAAGGCTCTCGTTACGTTCGCATTCCTTTCGGCACCTACGCTCATGTGGTGGATTTGAAGGGATGCTTCTAGTTGGAAGTAGATTTCCTCGCAGTTGTATTGCCTTAATAAAATCTCATCTCGACCAGTAGGGCGGTGGATTGCTTATTCAGGCAGAGCTTTCGGAGTGTGAAGAGCACTGACGAAGTCAGTTTGCGCTAGAGCCGTCCTCAAGTTTATGGTTCAACTCACGTGCGATCGATGCTGAACTGCCATACGATGTTTTAGTGCATTTTAGGACCTTCTCCCAGGGACGTGACATATATGGTAGACTGAGGGTTAAAGACGTAGTATTAGTTACTGAGCTGATTAACTTTGCCAGTCTGCTTCTCATGATGGCCGAGATGTGCATGGCCATGGCGCCCAGACTACTTTTTTTAGTGGGAGCGTGGATGTAGGCATCGGCAAACGTTCGATTGAGGGACAGAAACTTCCGAACGGCTATACGTACGGACCTGTCGATGCATTTTAGCGTTTTCAACGTGATGGTGGGACTCTGGAGCTTGTCAATATAATTATCTCGGTAGCAGGTATGTTTTAAGTACTAGTAGTTTTTGTGCTGGTTTGAGCCTCACTCGATGAATAGGATCGAGCTGTGTCCGCAGCTCGTTGAAGGCTACCTTGGTCTGTCCTAGTGCATTATACCTTCGGTCTAGGTATCCAACTAGCTCACTCGGTTGCAGCTGCCGAATCCTGTCGTTGCCGACAGAGAACAGCAAACGCGTCACGCAGTAAGAAAGCTTATTACCACGGTTAACATTAACCGTAATAACTGCCCTCTTACCAGCGTTAATCGTCATTCCTCTCTTCTCGCAGAATTTGGACGGCTTTTCGGAGCTGGCTGGTACCATCTTTGGCCGATGCGGAGAGCAGGATTAAATCATCAGTGTAACGCAACACTGAGATTTTCCTGCCATCTGCAATTGGGAGGCCAAGCTTGTCTCCCTCAAGCTTGCATATCAGCTCATCCACAAAGAGGTATAGCAACAAGGGGTCTCCCTGTTTGACGCCTCTACACATCTTGATGTTGGTTGTCGACCTGCTTCTGGCAGTAACACTCCTACGACAGTTCATGTACGAGTCATACCGCTTAAATGTTGCGTCTACGCCGAAGCGATTCATAGCCCGTTCAATTGGTCGTTGCGTAAAACGCACTCTTAAATTGCATTACATTAAAAATTGATTACCTAGACCACGTGATGAGAAGACCAATATATAAAACATTGAGACTCGAAATACAGGGAGAGATTCGAGGAAGACGAATATATTAGCCGATGGCAGAATTCTTGGTTAAAGTATCTACGTGATTGGTATCAATGCAGTTCGATTGATTTGTGTAGAGCAACAAGTTCCATAATTATAATAGCCATTATAATTGCCACTCTTCGTATGGAGGCGGCCCTCTGAGGAGAAGTGCTGAAATATGTAGAACCTAAAATTTTCCAGAAATAATACCTGTAGTAAGATTTATAGGGGGCGCCGAAATATGTATAAAAAATGATGTCTTACTGTTGTTGTCATGTTCTCATGAACGAACCAACCGAAGTTAGAACTAGACTATATTTTAGCTATATAAAACAACCTTAACTACATGGGAAAATCAAGCGTTAAACAAAATTAAAAGAAAATTTCTTCATTAAATTCCAGCCTCAAACATGGGAGACATCTACAAATTAGCGTAAAAACAAAGACAAATTCTTTATAGTTTGGAGGAAAACATAAAATGATAGATGTCCATAAACCTCTTTCCTTCTAAGAACAAAGAGGAACTAAAATAAGCCATGTTTAAAGAGACACCAATATATTTCACAATGAAGAAATTAAGAGAAGCAGGAGAAACTTTTAAGTCCAAAAAGATACTACCAGAATTAATAAAAATATTAATCAAACATAAACCAGTGTTATTGTCTATCAATCTGCTAAAAGGACAATATTTCCAGACAAATTAAAATTAAGCAACCTGGTACTGTTATTAAATTAAAGCAGAGGAGATGAATTCGTTCAGACCAATTCGTTAGTGTTTGTGCAAAGGGTTATAAATCAAGAAATTAAAGTTTTGAGAAAAATGGAGATTAAGATAGCGATACTTTTCAATCTTGAGTTTAAGAAATTATGTTAATTGCTGAAATTTTAATTTCTGGGGATTGATTGTTATTTATAGAACACTTCCAATTGCCAACTTTAACTTTTTAAAATGTAACAATTATTTTCCAAAATAAATACACTTTTGTCCATTGACACAACAAAATAAATCTACTTATCCCTTTATCCACCAAAATAAAAATTACATTACTATTGTTACAAAAGTAAAAACCAATTTTATTTATATTAACTTACACTACCACAAAAACATATATCCCAGCTATATAATACTGGAAGTTCGCAAAAAAAAAGATAAAAGTTTTAAATAACAAAGTACTAATCTGCATCTTTACGGAATAGAAGAAGGCATCCTTCTAAATGGTGAAAGAGTAAACAATGTTAGATATGCCGACGACACCATGGTGATAGCAGATAGTTTAGAGGGACTTCAGAGGCTAACGGACAGAATAAACGAGTACAGTCAACAGTACGGACTAAACATTAATACCCACAAAACGAAACAAATGATTATCAGCAAGGAGAATATAAATGGGGCTCATATATACATTAATGGGACGCAGATAGAGCAAGTAAAACAGTATTGTTACCTGGGAACTATTATTAACGAACAGTGGAGCAATTTACAGGAAATAAAGTGCCGCATAGGAAAGGCAAGAACGGTCTTTAACAAAATGAGCGCCATCTTCAAAAGTCACAACATATCCCTTGATACAAAAATGAGACATTTGAGATGCTATGTTTTCTCTGTGTTGTTGTACGGGGCGGAGGCATGGACGTTTACAGACGCCACTATTAAAAAACTTGAAGCATTTGAGATGTGGCTTTATAGAAGAATGCTGAGAATATCATGGACAGCAAGGATCACGAACAAGGAAGTTCTAGGAAAAATGAAGAAAGAACCAGAGATTGTGTTTACGATCAAACGCATAAAATTGCAATATCTGGGACACGTTATGAGAAATCAGCACCGTTACTCCCTGCTACAGTCTATATTGCAACCCGGTAGAAGGAGAATATCATGGCTGCGGAATTTAAGAACATGGTTTAAGAAAACCTCAACGGAGCTGTTTCGAGCCGCAGCGAGCAAGGTTATGATTACCAATATGATTTCCAACATCCGAAACGGATAGGAACTAGAAGAAGAAGAAGAAGAATCTGCATCAAATGTATCCTCATCTTCGACAGAATCCGGATATGCGTCACGTACATCACTTTTACAAGGTCAAACTTTTGTAGAAGTCATGAAAATTTCAGAGATGTAAGGTAGTAATTCAAGTTTTATTTTTTCTTATCAGAAATAGCTACCGGGCCTTCATGACAAAGGTCAAAGACACTGTATTGCGGCCTCTTCGCTGAAAGTTTAGCTTCTGAAAAGGTTCCCAAGGATTTAATTGAAGTTTTATAATAAAGAATTCCACACTGCTCTTTGTTGTATCGTTACCACTTTACATTCCTCCAAACAAATTTTTCGCCTTCTTCGTTCACTTTCTTTTGCTGTAGAGAAGTTTTAAACAGCGAAGCATAGTCATAAAAGTCTTCCCTTTTCATTTCATTCACGAGAAATGGTTTCCCCTTTCCTGTATGTCTAACTAGTTGCATCCAGTCATAGGGATGATTTATTGAGGTTCCATATCTCTTTTCAGTTCTCTATATCATGGAATGGTCAGTGTCACATTCCATATTTGTACGTTCTGCGATAAGGAACTTATGGTTAATGGTTTTCAAATGTAGGCTATTTTATAGTAACGTAAAAAACATTGCCATAACGTGGGTATTCTTATTTTTGATATTTTGATAATATACAAGGGAAATATCGAGCACAGTATTAATTTAATCTTGCCCAAGTACTTTCGATCACTAGATCATCTTCAGGAACACTTTAAAATTTTGAAGATAGGCGAAGCTACATGGTGTATAGAAACCGGAGACGATATACACCATGTAGCTTCGCCTATCTTCAAAAATTCTAAAGTGTTTGTTTGTCTTTGTGTAGTGTATTGTGAGGCCTTGAATTAATTAAATAATGTAGCCCTTGAAATGGACAACCTTAAAATTGATGTCCTAGGTATAAGTGATGTACAGTGGCCAGGATCAGGAAAATGCACGAATAACAGTGGAACACTTTATTATTCAGGCACCATCAGTTCAACTCAACGTTACGGTGTCGCTGTCTTGGTATCAAAGAAAATCAGTAACTGTGTAACAAGCTTTACTCCCTTCTCTGATAGAATAATGACACTACAACTTCAGTCAAATAAACAAATTATAAATATTATACAAGTATATGCTCCTACGGCTGATAAAGATGATGATGAAATTGAAAGTTTCTATTACGATCTGGAACAAATTCTAAAATCAATGAAGAAACATCATACTACAGTAGTAATGGGCGATTTTAATGCCAAAATTGGACATGGATGTGTGGACGGTTATGTGGGTGACTATGGATTAGGAGAACGAAACGAACGAGGAGACCGTATGGTACAATTTTGTCAAGCGGAGGAGTTAGTAGTTGCTAACACTCTTTTCAAGTTACCTAACAGACGACTGTACACATGGAAATCTCCGAGTGACACCAAAGGTAGAGTAGTCAGAAACCAAATTGACTTTGTCCTTGTTAGTCAAAGATTCCGCAACTCTATACTCTCAGCTAAAACCTACCCAGGAGCAGATATAGGCTCGGATCACAATCCTGTAGTAGTCACATTAAGAATAAAACTAAAGATCATTAAAAAACACATACAGAAACAAATTGACGTGAGAAGACTGAATAAACAACATATAAAAGAGAAAACAATAGTGAACATCAAAGAAAATTTACAAAATATAGAGAAACTGAATAGAAATACTGATAACATAGACCAAAAATGGGAGAATATTAAACATGCCGTAATGTTGGCAGGGAGAGAAAATTTAACACCGAAAGAAAGGAAACATAAAGAATGGATGAATGAGGAAATACTACAGTTGATGCGTGAAAGAAGGGTACACAAAACAAATAATCCGATAAGATACAAAGAAACAGATAAACTGATAAAAAAGAAAATAAGAGAAGCTAGAGAAAGATGGCTAAGTGAGCAATGCCAGGAGTTGGAACAATTGGAGCGAAAATATGACTTTTTTAATGTACACAAAAAGATTAAAGAAATGACAGGAAGGAGAAGAACAACACAGACAGGACAGATCAAAGATACAGATGGTATAATTATAACAGATTTACAACAAAAAATGAACCGATGGACAGAATACATATCACAACTGTTTGATGACAAAGATAGACAAGAAATCTCAAACGAATATACAGATGATACAGGGCCTGATATAATCAGAGAAGAAATAGAATATGCAATCAAACAAGCAAAAAGTGGTAAGGCCCCCGGTCCTGATGAAATTCCCGTAGAACTGCTCAAACTTATGGACGATGAATCTATTAAAATACTCCTAGATCTATTTAACACAATATATAGAACTGGAATAATACCTAGGGAATGGCTCCGTTCGACCTTTATACTACTGCCAAAAAAGGCAAATACAAAGGAATGCAACGAATATCGTACGATAGCTTTGATGAGTCATGCTCTAAAACTGTTCTTAAAAATAATCCATAATAGGATCTATAGGAAATTAGACGTAGACATCAGTAACACTCAGATGGGATTCAGAAAAGGGCTGGGTACAAGGGAGGCTCTGTTTGCAATGAACGTTCTCTCACAGAGATGCTTAGACATGAACCAAGAAATTTACGCCTGCTTTATTGATTTCGAAAAGGCCTTTGACAAAGTACAACATGAACCACTAAGACAAGTTCTAATAAAGAAAAATATAGACAGCCGAGATATTCGAATTATATGCAATCTAAAACTAAAACAGTTGACCATAAAAAACATCGAAGTTTTCGAGATGTGGTGCTATAGGCGCATTCTCAGAATATCATGGATGGACCGCGTCACTAACACGCAAGTACTCCAAACTTTAGACAAAAGATGCGAAATTCTAAATGAGATAAAAACTAGAAAGATGGAATACTTGGGACACATTGTGAGAGGTGAAAAGTACGAACTTTTAAGAAACATCATGCAGGGCAAAATTAAGGGCAAAAGAAGTGTGGGAAGAAGAAAATATCGTGGCTTCGTAATCTACGTGAATGGTTCGGGGTGTAGTTCGATTGAACTTTTTAGGCGCGCTGCTAACAAAGTCGCAGTGGCCATGATGATTTCCAATCTCCGCTAGGAGTGGCACGAGAAGAAGAAGAAGTGTATTGTGATATCCTATTTTATATTTATGACATTCTACTCTTGTCGG
Source organism: Diabrotica balteata (assembly GCA_918026665.1). Lineage (NCBI taxonomy): Eukaryota > Metazoa > Arthropoda > Insecta > Coleoptera > Chrysomelidae > Diabrotica > Diabrotica balteata. The sequence goes on from OU898276.1 coordinate 180,919,260, forward strand.
ATAGACCGCAATTGACGAAATGCCCCTGAAGATGATCTAGTGATCGAAAATACTTGGGCAAGATTAAATTAATACTGTGCTCGATATTTGCCTTGTATATTATCAAAGTTCATTTATTCGAGCATTCAACCTTATGTCAATATTCTTATTTTGACTACCAGACGGTAGGTATTAATATCGGTAGGAAGGTCAACAAGATGCTTATATATACAAGCATGAACCAATTTGATTTGCACCTCTTCCGGAAATTACTTCGTGCCACATATGATTAAAAGACTGTCCGGTAATATAATCATGGACAGTGAGAGTAAAGGTCCACAGTTGTCTTTTATAAAACGTAACGGATGTAACTAGATTAGGTGTGGATAGACACTGCTGCATTTGTAGAGGTGTTGTCCTTATTGTTTATTTTGTTATTTGCTTTCGATTTGTATCAGTCGTCTGCTTCGGCTTGATGAATAGCTAGTTGGTTACATAATTCGTCTTTGTTTTCACCATTTAATTTAATTTTTATATGCAGTTGGTCACATGTTTGACATTTGCTGTGAAAAATGTTCTCGTAAACCTTTCTGCTTACAGGTTGGTATTTGGACTCTTGTTTAAGATATTCTTCATAAATCTTTGCAACTGTATAGTGCGGTGGAAGATACTTTTTGCATGTTTGGATATTCTCGATATACACATTGTATGCCAAACTGATTTTTGATTTGACAAGGTGTCTAAATCATTGAAACTCAAGCAAATGATAATGATTTTTGAATCGTTTAAACTTTTTTCTAAACTTTGCTTTTAATTTGATGTTGTGAATGATATCAGCATCGAACTAGGGTGGGTATTTATGGCTACAATTTTTATAAACTGGAATATACTTCCACGAGGAAACTAAGTTCCTGTAGCTGGCTGTATACCATATATCACAAAAAAATTTTGTTTAAAATCCTTATAAAAGGTATATAAAAATGCCTCAAACGGGCTATCACAAACACATTGCAAAACGTTTTCGGATTAAACAATCCATCATCAGTGCAAACGGTTGTACATGCTAGTAGCCACCAAAATATATGGGTAAAAACCCTTTAAATGTTATAAATTTAAAGCTGTTTTACATTATTAGTATTTCTAATTTGTGATGGTTAAGTTACCGTTGGATAGGTAACATGGCGGCGTATGACTCTACATGAGTAAAATGGTCCTGAGACGAAGTGTCTACGAGGATATCAACAGGTTATCAACAGGTCCTCGTAGACACTTCGTCTCAGGACCATTTTACTCATGTAGAGTCATACGCCGCCATGTTACCTATCCAACGGTAACTTAACCATCACAAATTAGAAATACTAATAATGTAAAACAACTTCAAATTTATAACATTTAAAGGGTTTTTACCCATATATTTTGGTGGCTACTAGCATGTACAACAGTTTGCACTGATGATGGATTGTTTAATCCGAAAACGTTTTGCAATGTGTTTGTGATAGCCCGTTTGAGGCATTTTTATATACCTTTTATAAAGGATTTTAAACAAAATTTTTTGGAATATACTTATTAAACACAGAAAAAATCTTATCATAAAAGTTATTTAAAGTTTCATGAATGTCATTAGAAGTATCCAGAGAATTCCAATCCGTTTCATACAGTTCTCGATATAAAGCAGGAAAATTTGCTTTTTTAAAGTTGTCAGTTAATTGCTCCAAACCATACCTAAATTTAGACTCTTTTACAAATATATCGGTAAATGTTATTAGAAGAGCTGGGTGATGAGAGTCTTCATAGACCAAAGGTGAGTCATCATGCTTCACTTCACAACTGAAATGCGATAAGACTAAATCTAGCAGTCTACCCAAATGATTAATAACATTGTTAAATTGTCTAAGGCCAGTAGAGCCCGCAAAACTTAAAACTACAGAAGTTTTGAAATCAGACATATGATTATCTATAAACCTTGAAACATTACAATCGCCTAGTACTATGCAGTCATTATTTAAGTAATCAAATTCCCTAAGCAATCGAGAAAATATTCAAAGTCTACCAAACTTAACCTATCAGGTAAATAAACAACAACTATATAAAAATATTTGTAACCAATCTGGCACTTGACAATAATAAGATCAATTAATGAAAATTGTGCGTCGAGAGCCGTAATGTCCAATATTTCGGATGTTATGAAATCTTTTAACGCGAGCACTACACCACCACCCTTCACCTTGTCCACCTCATCGAATTTTCGGTCTTTTCTGAATACTTCACTTAATGCTATGATGTCAAATTCACAATCATTAACGTTAGCATTAAACAATGAAATTTTGTTATTAAGACCGCGTACATTTTGGTAATAACATGTAATTTCAATGTGTTGGGATTTACTTGATCTGGAACTGCTGGACACACATTAAAGAGCTCTCAGTTTTACTGACTATGGTAGGTCTACCCTTTACATACTTAATGATCAGATTTTGTTCTCCATTATCTGTTCGACGTTTCAGTTCGGTCCGGAGTTCACTTAAGTATTGTTTCTGCCGAGAAGAAACAATATCATCAACAATATTATCAGAAATTAAAATAGCAGAGAAAGTAGATGTGTCTAATTTATTCTTAATACGCCAAATAGACTTAGCCTGCGCGGGTATTGAAAAGGTCACTTTCATTAGACGGACCTTATTTGATCGTTTACATATTCTCTGTACATGTCTTGCAGAAATCGGATTTGCATTATTACCTTATATTGTACAACCTTGTAATGATTGAATAAAGACTACCAAAGAGAATTGAAATACTGTTATAAAATAATACCTCAATCAACCATGAGATCTTATTGTCTATGCTTCACCTAGCTCAGTCTGTCAAGTGTGAATCCGTCTTGTCCTAAACTATGAATTATTAAACAATGAACATTTAGCTGGTAACAAATAAAACAATGATTTAACTAATCATATTTATTTAACACATAAAATAAAGCAAAAACAACCCTGTCTAAAGCTTTACAGTACACAAGTTTAAATGATACTTATTATGGCATCGATGGGCTGCTTGCTTCTAAATATATGTGGCCTGCAGATTATGTGTTTAGGTCCTCCAGAGCATGTGGGTAGGCCCTACTGACAGCTGCAGTTATTCCATATTAGAGTTCCAGAAATATTGCATAAATATATTATTCCATAGAATTGCAGAAATTATCCAATAAAATATTCAGCAAATCCAATAAATTCTCCAATAAACCCAAGAGATTTCATCATTTTGGCTTTACAACCATGTGTGGGTGGCTCCAAGAATTTTTTTCCTGTTGTCCCTATCCATCGCCTTCCTCCGCCAAGCACGTATTTCCATATTTTGGTCTATGTTATCTAGGAATCTTGTTCTGGGTCTTCTTTGACCAATAGGTCTATCAAGGAGCGTTTTTCTAGCTGGGTCGGTTTGCTCCATCTGCATTACATGGCCTACCCACCTCAGACGCCCTATCTTAATGTGTTTTACGATATCTGGTTCCTGGTATATTCTATAGAGTTCGAAGTTGTATCGTCTTCTCCAGACACCATTTTCATTTACCGCTCCATAGATTCGCCTTGGTATGTTTCTTTCGAAACATCCTAACATGTTTTCATTGTTTTTTGTTAAAGTCCAGGTTTCTGAACCATATGTTAGGACTGGGTGTATTATTGTTTTGCAGAGTTTTACTTTTGTATTTCTTGATATAACTGTAGATTCGAAAAGAAGAATAAGCCCAAAATAGCATCTATTAGCCGTGCAAATTCTGCGGTTTATCTCTGCGGTAGTGTCATTTTCAGTATTGACGAGCGTTCCCAGGTATACAAATTCGTTAACTGCTTCGATGACGTCGTTTTCTATATCAAGTGGCCGTAATATTTGTTGTTGCGTACCTATTTTCATGCATTGCGTTTTATTGGTGTTTATTATTAAACCCATTTTTGTAGCCGCTTCCTTTAGTGCTACGTACGCCTCTCGTGCTGCGTTTTCCGTTCTCTTAACAATATTGATATCATCAGCATGTGCTAGGATTTGCAGATTTGTTATATATTGAACTGGTAGTTGTAATTTGTGACGTACGTATTATTTTTTCCAGACCTAGATTGAATAGTATACAGGAGAGTGGGTCTGCCTTACGCGGTCCGTTATTTGTTTTAAAAGAGTCAGAGAGTTTCCACTGGATTCGAACTCTGCATTCAACTTTTTCAAGGGTTAGTTTGGTTAGACTTACCAACTTATTTCGTACTCCTAGGTCTATCATCTACTCTATCTATCTATTTACTCCTAGGTATTTCAGTCTAAGGCACTTCTGTATTCATATTTCTTTTATAAGCTGCTGTAGCGCTTTTATGATACCGTGGCCACCTTCTTTATATAATTCCGCTGGAAGATTATCTATTCCGGGTGATTTGTTTACAGGGTCTTTATCTTCCAGGATCGTTAGTGGGTCCTCCTCCATCTCGTCTGCTCCGCTTACCTCACAGCTTTCGTCTTCCGGGTTTTCTTCTTCTTCCTCTATATTAAGTATCTGGTTAAAATATTCCGTCCATCGATTTAGTACGTCTGTCCTTATTGTTAATAGATCACCATTCAAACTTCTATATTGATTTGTGTTTGCGCCTTGAATTCTTTAAGGCAAATCCAAAATTCTTGGGCAAACCCAAGAGATTTCTGCAGACCATAAAATGAATTTTATAATAATTTTTGCCTTCTTTTATAAATTTTAATTACAGACTAAAAATAATATTCCTACCATGTTAGAAAAGCTAATTGACAAAAAGTAAGTGGGAGACTGTATAATGCAATTAGCTCTTCTGTCAACATAGAACAGAATATTTACCGACAAACAGAATGTTTATTTACAGTCTACCGGACAGAAAGAGATAGGGCGAATATTTATTCTACCGGAAAGAAAGAGAGGGCGAATATTTATTCTACGGGACACAAAGGGAGACACGGCGCCAACTATTTTTTGAGAAAAAATAGTAAAAAAGAAACTGAATGTAGAGGAATTAATAAATTAATAAAGAAATTAAAATAAAATAATTATTTAAATATAAATTAATAAAGATGTAACGTTTATAACGGTACATAACATCAAAAATAATTTAGATTATTAAGTGAAGAGAAAAGGATAAATTAATAAAAAGGATAAAACTTGAAAAGCCAACAAGACAAATTCTAAGCTGGTGAAAAAACGGAGGGAAATACCAAGAAGAAAATGATATAATCAGTAGCGAAAAAGCATATAAGATAGTAATGCATTAGTAACTCAAACTAGCAAATGTTGGCACACAGTTCGAAAATGATTTAAGACAAAAAGAAGACTCAAACCTTCCAGTCTCCGCTAAAAACTTTGTCAGTAAAAAAGTAGACCAGTTCTGAACCGGGGATACATTACCAATTGTCGAAGTAAGCCAAAATAAATAGTCATTATGTTTTAAAACTTTTATTAATTAATTTACCCTGTATAAGTTAAATAAAATATTATTAAAACTGAAAATAACAATCTACAGCAACTAAGAAGAAAACAATTTAATAAACACATCAAATATAACTAACTTAACAAGAATTTCTCTTCTTCAAAACATCTTTAACAAATTCAACAATGGTTGGCACTTCTGCCATTGCACCAGGTCCAACGTCACCACACATAAGTTCTTTTGATATAACAGGAACTTCATAATATCCAAAGGATTTGAGAATTTCTATTTGTTTTGCAGTTAACGGATGTTCATACATCTTAGTGTTCATTGCTGGACAAAAGACTAGAGGCTTTGAGAGGTCCCAGGCACGTACGGCACATGTCAGAAGATTGTCACAAATTCCCTACAATGTAATTTATTATTTTAAAGTTGTTTTAGAAAGTTATATCAATAAATTATTACAACAATCAATAAACGTAATTATTTACTATATATGTATAAATCTTGGCACAGAACTATATATGTATATATCAAAGATGACAAACCTATGATAAACATCGAAGGGACAGATATAGAACACGTAGATGAATATACATATCTGGGTCAAAATGTCAAGGTAAGCAAAGAAAATCAGACTACCGAAATAAGCAGACAACAATTTTTACAAAAAGATTAAAAAACAAAACAAAAAATACAAAGGCAAAACAAATGGAATAAAAAATAAAGCAGGAACCGTGAACATAGAGGATCAAGAATACAAGCAAGTATGGAGGGATTACTACAAAGAGCTCTTAACGGAAGAAACAACAGGAAAAGAAAAGAATAACGAGGAGGAAACGGTGCACGAAGAAAAATCAAACGAAGTAGATGAAGTAGACATCGAATTTCAAAAGAACCAACATTAGAGGAATCGGAGAGAAAGTAATACAGAGAAGCAAAAATGAATAAGCCCCTGGTGAAGATGGAATTAATATCTAACTAATAAAATACGGAGGAAGGAAGCTGAGAAGAAAAATGCGGGAACTATTGAAAAATATATGGAAAGGAAAAAAAATGCCAGGGGACTGGGAGTTAGTGCAGATCATAACAATACATAAAAAGGGAGACCAACAAATTTGTGAAAATTATACAGGAATAACGGTACTAAAAACAACAAAATATTGACATCAGTAATAAAAAGGAGGTTATCAAAGATCACAAAGAAGACAGTGGGACAGTACCAATGTGGATTCACAGAAAAAAGATCTACAATAGATGCAATACACAAATTAAAAACAAATAATGGAAAAAACAAACGAATATACATAAATAAGAATTGGAAATATTATTCATTCAGACTTCAAACAGGCATTTGATTCAATTAAAAGGAAAGGATTAATTATAGCACTTAAAAAATTTAAAATTCCACATAAACTCAGAACATTAATAGAAATGGCAATGAGAATTACAAAAATTTGTATAAAGACACAAAGAGGAGAGACAGAGGAATCCAGTAAAAATAAAGGGACGAAACAAGGAGATATGCCGATATTGAAAATGTGAAGCAGACCGTTCCAAAGGACATTGTGCCTCTTCGCGGTACGATGCAGGTACATCAAGTGTTCACGGAAACTACTGGTAATTTGTACTACCGTGATCTAAGTTGCTTTTGTCAAAGGGATCTTTGCGACTGCTTGTCACCTAAAACATATCAGCCAATTTCAATTTCATCCAGCACTATCAGCCAAAGGTCTGAAGGAAATGACGTGGACGACACTATTATTAATAAAAGTTCTGAAAGAAATGCGCTTGAATTTATGAACGAAAATGAAGTATTCACTGATATATCTAACATCGTGACCAATCCCAGAAAAAGTTATAACGAAATGGTTTATTCTCCATCTTCTAGCTCAGATGATGAGTCTCTTTCACATCTTCAACTTGAAAAGAAGAAGAAGCTTCAGTTTCTAATTCTGTTGATAAAAAATTAATTTAAAAAGAAAATTTACACCCATCAAAAATATCTGTCGGTGTTTACATACTAGTTATAGTGTCATCCAACAAAAAATCATATTCTTATCTGGGTGTCGGCCAAAGTGATGTTAAAGACGAAGGGGATATCAAGATTATGTTTTTAAAACCAATTGACGATTCAGGTAAGAAGTTTAAACTTATAGAAAAGGATGTTTCATATGAATTATATGAAAATATTACAGAAATTGTACCAAATCCTAAAATAACAAAGAAGGGTAAACGTGAATTTTACGAATTAGACGCGCAATTATATGTATTTGAAAAATGAGACTGGACAGACAAAGACTAATGTATATTGTGTATGATTATTAATTTGAGAGGTTCTGATTTATTTTATTCACAGAGAAGTTTTGTTTGATTTGATATGTTTTATTTGTGCTTTCATTCTGTTTTTATTAGTTTAAAAGACAAATAAACAGATCACGATGGAAAAAGTTTACCACTATGTTACTCATCAAACTACCGCGTTACTTTTTGTCCCTTATTTTTGGAAGACGTTAAAGGGTGTATTACTAAACCTACTTTTAAAGATATTCAACTTTTATTCGTTTTTTGATTATCTGAAGTATTTAAATTGACTCTAAAAATTGTAAGCTTAAACTGTTATTATTTTCACATATTTTGAAAAATGAAAACTACTTAAATCAAAATTAGGTAACAAAGTGGTAAACTTAACCGCAAAGTAAGATAACAGATTGGGAGTTGGCATAATTTAACACATTCGCTACCAAGCGGCTCATATATGAGCCACACGGATTTCTCGCACAGACCAGCGTCACACATTTGAGCCGGAGATCCCACCGCTCGAAATGTCGAATAAAATAGTTACGTTCGCAGATAGCGTATTTCGTTTTGGACGTGGTCTATAGAAAAGTTAGGCGCATATATGAGTCAGATGGTCTGTGTGCAGCTCCTACCGTTTAGTAGAAATTTAGCGAGCACGTGTGCAACATTGTCTTTGAATTGTGCTGTGTTTTTTTGTTGTTTTTAGTCCATGTAAGTATGTTTGTTTTACCTAGTATTATGTATGGTATTTTATATAATATTCCACTACAATACAACGATTATTACTACAAATAAAACAAAACGCTGTCGGTCTAAACTTGAAAAGTATGGATATGTTACGAAATATTTTTTATTTCAGGTGCATGGTCTATTTCAATGAAAGAAAATCATAAAAGGCTGTGTTTACTAAAATAAAATACTGCACCAGCTTATTATTTTATTGCCAATTCTAAATAGTAGTAATAAGCCTAAAAAAAAGTCGTCATATATATGGACCGCATAGTCTCTAAATAAAGATTTTGTACATATGCTGTTGCGATTACTAGATTTCGTAGGTAAGAAGCTTCGTATTGTTATTTCATATTTACACGTAACATATTATTTGTCAAATATAGGAAAGAGTTTGAAAATCTTACAATCGCCATGCGGTGTTATGACGATTGTGAGATTCTCAAACGCTTGCCTACGTTTGACAAACTGTATGTAGTAAAACCCCTCTGAATGTTGCTAGAGAATAACTTTTTTAGGGTTTTGCTGTAATGTATAAAAGAACTATTCTAACAGAGAAGGAGCTTTAAGAAGAGGCGACCCGAATTATGAACTCAGAAAATGATGACAGTCTTTCTGATATACTAGAACCTGATGAAATTCCTGAAATGTTTTTAGATTTCGGCAGTAGCTACAAGCCCTTATCAGAATCGGGTTCTAGAGTAGAACAAAATCCAGTTAGTGACACGGAACATACCAGTGATGAAGCAGTTAGTGACCTTGATGAAAATGTTCCTGAAATGGACAGTGCACCAGTAAATAATCAAGATGATAGCGACTGGCTCGAAATCGACGATGAACCGGAGGTGTTTGATTTTTCAGAAATTGAACGTTTAAAAATAGATATATCAAAAGAATGTACTCCCAAAGATATATTTAAAATACTGTTTGATGACGACTTGTTTCAAAAAATTTGCGAGTGGATTAATTTACGTGCACTGTCAGTTATTGGCAATGTAATACCGAAGCATTCTACAATGAATAAATGGAAACCAACTACTCCCCATGAATTCCGCCATTTTCTCGCATTATGCATGCTAATGGGAAACATAAAAATGGTAAACATTAAGTGCTACTGGAGTACGAATCCACTATATTCCCACCCAATATTTGGAAATATCATGTCGATGAATAGATTCGAACAGATTCTACGGTGTTTGTGTTTTTACCAAGAAAGATGATACAAAAACTTCCCGTTTGCACAAAATTGAAAAAGTTGCAGACCATGTTTTTGAAAACATGCGTAAAGTTTTATATCCTGGAAGAGATTTCTCCTTAGACGAAGCCTTGCTGCTTTGGCGTGGATGATTAACATTTCGCCAATATATTCCCAATAAGAGTGCGAAATACGGAATAAAGCTGTATAAACTTTGCACCCCAGAGGGCTTTGTTTTGGAGTGTCTAGTGTATACCGGAAAGGACACAGTGAACAATGAGATTGGCCATGCACAAGCTGTAGTTACAAAACTTGCGGAGCGATATATTGGAAAAGGTCACACATTGTACTTAGATAATTAAAACTTGCAGAATTCCTTTATAAAAACAAGACTCATGTGGTAGGAACATTGAGAAAAAACCGGAAAGGAAACCCAAAAGTGGTAATTGACTACAAATTACGCAAAGGAGAGAGCACTTTCAGAGAAAAGAATAATTTGATGGTTTTGAAGTGGAAGGACAAGCGCGATGTGCTTATGATATCAACATTGCATGGACCTGGATCTCAAAAAACAACTAATAAACGAGGAGTAGAACAAGAAAAACCCAGTGTAGTAGTCGACTATAACAAACGGTGTTGATAGAAGCGACCAAGTGCTCTCATATTATACGACACCCAGAAAAACTATTAGATGGTACCTAAAATTATTTTTTCATTTTGTCGATGTATGCTTATGGAATGGTACCTATTTGCATAATGTTGCTAAATAAAAAAAATATACGTACTTAGAATTCAGGGAGCAGCTAATACTTGACTATCTTCAAATTCCACTTTCATCAAGGAAAAGTCAGGAAAAATCCCAAAAAAGCAGAAAAACGAAGAAGGTGTCGGATTTGTTCCTCAAAAAAGAAAAGGACCCTGACATTCTTTGTTTGCGAGAAATATAAAGACAAATCTGGACAATTGATTAGGTTGTGCGTAGATCCATGTTTTCAAGAGTATCACGAAGGCAACCAGTAAATGCTTTTTTTTACCACACACATCAGATTTGGTTTTTTTAGTTTCCTGTTTTTTTTTTGTCTTTTTTTAACAGAATACCTTATTTTATTTATCTTGTGACATAAATATAATTAAATTTATTTAAAGTTGTAAGTTTTTTTATGTCTCATATATGAGACATATGGTCTATAATATTACCAGTTATGCTATAGACCAGCGTCTCATATATGAGCCGCATCAAAAAATCCCACAGGAATTTCATATTTTTATCTCAGATTAGGTAAGTTACAATCAGAAATGGTTTTTCTTAGTGAATTTGTCATAATCTATGTTTGGTCCAGCAGGACAAAACCTAAATACACCCTGGTAGCGAACGTGTTAATGATATATGATTACTTAAAGGTCTCCTATTTTATGTTCATGTAATAGGTTTATGTTTGAGATAAACGCTATTACTAACAATAAAACTTAATTTTATTAGAAAGTAACGTAGTTATTTTTCTGTGTCCCGAATAATATAAAAATCAAATAAAATCAGAAATAATTAAAAATCATCTCTGCAAATAGCTGTAATATATACTTTAAATAATAATCTTGCTATCATAGTGTGACATATTAACAAAAGATAACATATTTAAAAAATAATTTTTTTGTCAAATCTATTCAGCATAGGTCCCAAAATAAAATAATGGCCCCATTACGTTCAAGAATTACAGTTTGGTATTTTTACTAACATTAGTGTTTTGTTGGAAATTTTAAATTTTTTTCTTTACTTTTGAGTAATGACTGAAAGAAAAATCACGTTGAGAAGTACGATGCCTCAAGGCGAGTTTGGTGTCTTCTTCTGGTTGAGATAATCACATAAATTATTTCCTAACAAATAAACCAAAAGCTAGAACTTGATATTAGCGGTAGAATATAATAATAGAATATAAGTTCTAGCTATCGCCTAGTACAAAGTAAAAAAACGGATATGATAAAAAATTGTCAGCAACTGTGGTTGCTATCAGTAATTATCTGTCTTTGCATAATTAATACCTAAACTATGCAAGGTAAATATCCAGTTTGTTACTTATAGTTAAATGATTCAATCTTATTATGTTTTCAAAAAATTGCATCGTATTTTGTATACAACTGATGTTAGTGTTTTTAGTGTACAGTGAAAACTCGCAGCCATATAGTGTGCTCTTTTCTTATCGATATATCGACGTTTACCAACTCTATCCTACCGATAAAAATCATAAATGCAAAGACTGTTATACTTTGTACTGTACTGGACCATTATCTTTAACATGCACACTGTCGCTTCACACTGGTTTAAGAGACCCAATTTTTACTTTTTCAGCAAACTTAAGTAGCAAATTTAAAAATACTGCTGGGAATTATACTATGTCATTGGGAGAAGTAGATTTTGATAAAAAGATACATATGACTAACGGCTTAATTACAAATTATGTAAAACAATACTACTATTCAGATTCTGAAGATAACTATTTGCAAGTATGGTTTTATAAATATTTTTCGATAATTCCGTTTTATCACGGTTTTGTAAGTGAAACTGTAGACAGCCACGAAAATGCTACGAATATCCGATTTAGTGCCTGCAATCGTACCTACAATCTAAAAATTTTAAACGAATTTGGACCAGGTCTGTTCAAAACTAACCAATCAGCCTTCTATGTCAGAAAAGAATTAACGGATGTGGTAACTAATTGTTTCCCTTCTCGATTTATACTTCCAGAAGTAGCTACAACTAAAACGATCACTACAATTTCATCAAATACAACGATTCCAAATCAAGATGTTAATGTAGAAGACAAGACAAAGTATAACTGTGAAAGCAATAAATTGATAGTAATCATATTAATATCGTTGGTAGTGTTTTTGATATTGTTAATTTGTGTGCTGACATACTTATGGAAAAAAAGAACAGCTTCTAGCGGACCTTCCACCATGTCTTCCAAAATCAAATCAACTTATACTGAATGGTTGACCTCCCACAGACACTTAAGAAAATCAGCTAAAACGGATGCTCATACTGAAGAAAACGGTTATTGCACTCCTCTAGAAGATTGTGTTCCAGAAGTGTCTAAGCCACATTATGATTATGTTATGGTTTTCAGAGAAAACACAGTATTGACTGAAAATCAGTATATAGTTGTTGAAGACAGAAGAACAAATTCAGATGACTCATATTTGGATCCGAAAGAGTGTTATAAACAACATAGCAAAGACCTTACTACAGATGGTTACATAGATGTTCTTGATTAAAATAAGTTAATACCTAGCTTTGGTGCACTTGAAAGTGGTAGTTTTTTAATATAGATATTGATGATGACTAAGCTTGTGCAATATTTGTGAAAAAATTATACAAGATAAACTTTTATGTTTTATAATTTTTTATTTTACCTTGTTTACATTTTATCTCTCAAACCAGTCATCTGAAAACCAAATCTTCTAGAGATACGAATCTTCTAGAGATGACCTGTTACAAAATAGTCAGTATTTTATCTCTGAAGTAGAATAGCACAGTCCATATTACCATGTATTGTAGCCACGGAAGTATTACCACCAATTCTCTTCCTTCCAAACAGGAAAAAGGTGTTGGGAAACAAAATAGTTTTAAACTGGTACTTAGTAAAAAGCCCAATATATGAATTCACGAACAACTCTAATTTAGTTCATCATAGTAGAAAAATACAGTAATTAAGTAAAGGAGAGCTTGTTTTTATTTTTATTTCAGTGGTAATAACTATTGGTAAGTCAAAGAAACTGTTTTTATTTTTCTTCAAGATATTGATAAGCTAAGCGATTGCAAAAATCTGTTAGTTCAAAAGATATGTTGTCATATATGTTATTTGATAAAGCTTAACTATACCACTTACATTACTAATTTTTGCTAATGTATTTGCATCTAGTGGAGCTATTAAAAGTAGATCTGCCCATTTGGCAAGCTCAATATGTAGAACTGGATCACCTCTTACTGTCCATGCCTCCCATTCATCTGAATCCACAAAAATTGTTTCATCTTCAAATGTTTCATGTTTTAAAAAGTGTCTTGCACTTTCAGTAAGACACACCCTCACCTAAAATCAAAGTAAGACTTGATGTTCTTAAATGATAGTTTCTTATTAATCAAATTTTCAAAAATCAAAATCAAAGTACCTACTTAGCTACCTATTAATTTAGATTGAGCATTTGGTTACTGTATTTTACAGCATTAAATTTATATATGTTGCATCACATATTGCAACACATATCACAAGTCCTCAAGATATTCATTCATACAATAATATGCTTTTCTTAAGAGTAAATCTTTAATATTTTTTGTTCAATTTAGAGAAAAGAGATATTTCTTTCACAGTTTTTGGAAAATGATTGTATAGGGTCGGTCCCATATATCTGAAGGCAATTTTGAAATTTGGATGTTCTGTGTTTAGGAACTCGTAAATATTCAGCACTTCTTGTATTGTAATACTGATCATCTGAATTTACTGGAAATGTATTGATTTCCTCTTTAACATAAAGTAAACATTTGTAGATATATAGGCAGAAAGAAGGTTAAAATTTGATGTTTAATAAAAATTGGTTTACAAGATTCTTGATCATCCAAATTAAAAATTTTACAGATAATTTTTTTTTGGGTAATGAACACTTTGTTACTATCTACTGAGTTCCCCCACAAAACTACATCATAGCACATGTGGCTGTAAGCAAGGCTATAATAAACATTCATTATTAATGTCGAGATGGGTAGTGTGTTTTTAATTCTAGATGTAAAGCTAAATATATAAAATATAAAAAGCTTTATTCAATTTCATTTTCACTGAATTCACTTTCTCTGTTCATTTGAGATTACAATCAATGAACACACCCAAAAACTTTGTAGAGTGAGTGGAAGATAACATATTATTTCTATCATGGATGGTTAAGATATAGTCATTGGTAGATGAGTTGTATGAATGACAATAAATATTTTCCATCTTGTCAATGTTTCATATTAGTCTGTTGGTATTACACCAGCATATAAAGCAGTCAACAACAGTCTTCATTGTAATTTTTAGTTGATACATTGATATTATAAGTGCCCTTATGTTATCTGGTAGGTCATTAATAAAAATTAGGAATAATATTGGTCCCAGCACAGATCCCTGTGGTACTCCTTTATTTGTCATGTATGGTTCTGAGCTTGATTCTTTCATTTTAACAACACTCTTCCTGTCACTTAAAAAATTTATTACCCATTCTAGAAATATCCCTCTAAAAATAAAGTTATATAATTTATTGCGAATAAATGTTATGTCTAAGCAATCAAAAGCTTGTGATAGATAAAAAAATAGTCCTGCCACCTGGTTTCTACTATCTTCTTCTTCTTCGGGTTCCTTCTCCTAGCGGAGGTTGGAAATCATCATCGCTATTTTAACTTTGTTGGCCACATTTCTGAATAATTCTAATGAGCTGCAGCCGAACCACTCTCTCAAATTTCTTAGCCAGGACATTTTGCGTCGTCCTGGGTTTCTCTTCCCTTGTATCTTCCCTTGCATAATCATTCTACTATCTAATTCATCATAAATACGCTCAAACAATCGCATGCAGCCTTGAGTGTTGACTTTTTTGATCTAAAGCTGTGTTGGTTTGGAGTTAATAAGTTGTATTCTTCTATAAAATTTATCATTCTGTTGTATACAACCTCTATTACCTTGGAAATTATGCTAAGGACATATACTGGTCTATAATTTGAAATATCATGATGGTCATTCTTTTTGAAGATTGGAATAACTTTTGCCATTTTAAATATGGATGAAAATTGGAGTTTATATAATAGTTTCTTTTAGGTATGTTAACAATGTCAATGCATGGATTTGTATTGAGGTAGTGCAATATTCTGTTCATTGGCACATTTTTACCATATGTTGTTAAACATATGGTAACATTGGCACATTTATGTTGTTAAATTTGTTGTAGAATGTATTTCTAAGTTGCCTAGAAAGTACACACAGATTAACAGCATGTGAAAGACCAAGACAGCTAAATTGACCTCAAATTAATTTGAATATAAAAAATGCATCAAACAATAACCTTCGAGATTCTAAAACAGACAACATTACCTGACTTAAAATTTCTTGGTAATCATGTGTCTGCACATGATTATGCAGACAAATGCACAATAACTTGCAATAAATTACAAATCGCTCATTTACCAGAACAACGTGATATCACAAAAAGTACAATTTTACAGGAGAGCATTTTTTAAGTTTCAAAAAATCATAAACTGGTAATGACTAAATTAATTTGCTTGAAATTGTAATTGGTGTATATTTTAACTATTAACTTTAAATAAAACCAGTCATTTATCTAGATTTTATCATTATACTTATAGAATTAAGACATACAAAAAAAAGAAACACATATATCACATTATTTCTGAAAATATAGAAAGAAAGTAATGCAATAAGTTAACTTGTAACATTGTAGATGATAAAATTTTCTGGTTTTTGGTAACTTAAATAAATAAAACAAGTGGTTTTTATTCAAATCTTTATTGGAAGTTATAAAATATCTTAAAATAAATTGTGATTAACGATCATTCATGAATATGCTTTGAACACCAGAAGTAAAAAAATGCTGTAAATAAACATTGAGTAAAAATATTAGTATTATGCGCATTAGTAATAAAACAGATACCTAATCACTTTACAAAACAGTTTTGAGTGATAAGTTTAATGTTAATGCATTATAAAATCTAATAGAATACTTATCAAGAAAGTATAGTCAGCATTACTCAATTGGACTAAAAATGTAAATGATACTGTAATAAATAAAATGTGAAACTTAAAACATTTAAAACATTTATGGCACTTATGCAGACTGAAATGTGTCGGAATTTATTGCTGACACATAAAACATACATTCTTAAAAATTATAAAGCTTCGTAAAAAGGTCTGTGATATCTTGGGATGAGATTTTTCTTAATCAAATCCATTAGATCTGCTTTTTTCCTGTCAGCTAAACCAGGTTTCTGTGAATATGCATTAGTCAATTCTATATTAATGTTTTTCTTTTTTTTTATCACTATTGCCTTTCGAAACCCTTCATCAGCATATGAATATTTAAAAGATATGACCGAAGGATCATCCTTTTCGAACTTAATAACCTTAATTTCTGACAGTTTGATAGGGTTGTTATCCATATCTTTTGTTAAAGTTAAATTCATTTGATTACATACGTTTTTCCAATCATAAAAATCTTCGTAACACATTTCGTTGACATGAAACGGAGTACTTTTTTTCCTCGCTGCCTTTATGGCACCTATAAAAGCATCAGGGGTATACATTGGTCCTGATCTTAACTGTCTCTTTATCTCCTTCTCAATTTGAGAATGTGCTGAGTCTCCCTCATTTTGTGTATGTCCTTTAATTAAATATTTGTGTGTTATGGACCTAAGATTTTGTAAATGTTGTACAGCGTACAAGTAAAGGGCAAACATAAATTTGTTTTTCTGTTGACCTGCGCAGTTGTCTGAATAAAAAACAACATCCAGATCTTTGGCGGTTTTTGAAGTATTCATTAGATATTTGAATACGCATGTCCCAATTTCATTAACACCCCTATTAGCATTCGTTTCATCCCAGACATAACATTCAACTACATTATTTTGAATATTGTATATTGTGAGGTTAAGTACATTTAGTTTTGATTTGTAATAAAATACTGAAACGTCGCCTTTAGGACACTGAAAGACAGCTTGAAGGTCATACACAGCAACAATAATATTCTCGTCGTTTTTATCTTTGTTCTTTTCAACGCGTGATAACTCCTTTTCCTTCAAGTGTTTCTCATAATTTACTTTTCTTGTTTCTTTTTCTTCGGCTGTAGTATTTTTATATGCTTCGCACTCCTCACATAAGTCTTTTTTCGGTACAAAAAAGGAAATATTAAAATCTTGTGTGAATATACGATAGAACGTGACATAGGTTGCAAAAGAAAGGTTTTTCTTCTTACATTCTTCTACGTAATCCCTGTGTAGATCTGTTACCGTTTTACTTCCATCAATGAAGCACCTATTCGAATGCGCTCGAATATAATGGGATTCTACTTTCGGAATTGCTTTTATGAACTCTCTAACTCCATTCTTTATGTTTTCATCTAACTTGCTATGATTTTCATGGCACCCACGTTGATCCTTCATGGAAGAAATATTAGTATATTTATTCTTTTTTTCTAAAGCTGTTTCGATTGGACGGTTGTTAATACTGAATGTGTTTTTAAAAAAGGTTTTACATACTCTGATTTTCACCCCAGACACAGTTAAAAAATATGCATTATTATTTTCACGCTTTGGAGCAACACATCCCTGAGCATCAAATTTTACATAACGATGTTTTGGGACAACTGTTTCGACGTTGTTCGCTAAGAATGTCCATTGTTTTTCAATGTCCCCCAGAGCCCAGTATTGTGCTAAAAGTTGTTGCCGCTGACTCTCTGTGATATTTACTTGACATTTGAATGTACAGGTATCTTTGCATGGTGGCTTTAAAGAGCGTTCGGGGACAATTTTACCGGATTTGGGGGATTGGTATGCTTTTCCACTATTTCTTAATTTTTTCACAACATTTTTCTTCCATTCACTCTCCTTTCTTATTCTCTTCTTTCCCTTTTTCATTGCTGTTTCATCAATTACTGGCGACTCAAGCTGCGCAGTAGTTACACTTTCCTCTGCGTTAGTTGGATGTACATTTAAGATGTCCTGTAACGTTTTATCTTGATAAGTATCTTGGTATGAGGTGTCAATAGTAATCGATGTAGAAGGAGGAATTTCTTTATACTTTGTTGAATATAGAATGTTGTCACAGCAGTTCCCGATATCATCATCAAAACTTTCAGTCATACGTTTTGGCTTTGGCTCTTCTAGTTCATAATTGGGATCCTTGACAGAGTCATCACTATCTACAAAATAAAAAAAATAATTTGTAGACCAGTAAAAAAATAAGAAAGTTACAATATTTGGGACGCGTAATGAGGGAACGGCGATATGAAATGCTAAAACAGATAATACAGGGAAAGATAAAGAAGGAGTATAGGAAGAAGGAGACTGTCATGGTTGAAGAATTTAAGGGACTTGTTTAAATGAAGTTCTAGAGAACTCCTCAAAAAAATAAAGATAATGATGATGATATCCAACCTCCGATTAGGAGACGGCACTTAATGAAGAAGACTAGTGAAAACTAACAAACTAATAACAAAGTAACGTTACTAATAAAGTACTTACCTTCGTAGAATGACGAAATAGTCTTTCTAGAACTATTTGATGAGCTACTTGATGAACTACTAGATGAACTGCTTGATGATCTGCTTAATGAAATGCGGCTACCCGTCGATTCGCAGCGATCATGTTTTCCGGGATTTACTACGCCTCCATGCTTCGTCTCCTCTCCTAAAAAACCACAAGATTAATTATCTACAAAATATTTATATCCATAGCAAATAATAAAATTTATAAAATTCTCACTTACCAAAAACATTATCAAAATTAGAATTCTTAGAATTATCAACCTCATTACCGGAAGATCCAGCAACAGCACTATTATTTCCTAATGCTAAGTTGATTATTTTGTTAGTCCGCGACCCCATCTGCAAAAATAACACTCTTTATGAATTTGTATTAGTATGTATAACGTGATAAAATGACATAGTAAACTGTGAAATAATATAATTTTTCTGGAAAAAGTGCACAACAACAAATATTCAAAACAAAAAAATCAAGTTTATCATCAATACTGGTTCTTCTTTTGATATCGCCTTTGAAAAATTATATTTTTACAATAACAACGTGATATCAATGACAAGACTATTTCACATGTTACTGTATTTTTTCTGGAAGAACTAGGTAAATACCTTTGTTACATTTTAGAAATAAAATTAAACATTTGATTGTAGCTTACCTTTGCAATAATAGTGTGGTATAGTTGTGATGTCACGTTGTTTGTGAAAACAGAGAGCACTTCACCCTACGTCATACAGATCACAACTAATATGCCACGCTATCGAAAATAACGAGGTGTCAGAAAGAGACAACGCTACAAGATGATTTGTCACATCATTTCTGTCTCTTTCCCTCCAAAATACATTTTACTTCTATGTTAAAGATACCACGTTATTACAGTATATAGAATGAAATAAGGCGGATTTATTTAACGGATAATAAAAAAATCAAATTTTTCGAGATGTCACGTTGTTCTGGTAAATGAGCGAAATGATAAATTCCAACATTTTAGCTGCTCTCACAGATATTGTATTAATATGATCAACAAATTGTAGACCACCATCAGAAATTATACCTAAATCCCTAATACTACTATTTAGTAGTACCTATAAGGAGTCATGTGGTTTCTTTATTTTTATTGTTTTTATTTTATGGTACTCCTGAGTATTTAGCTGTAAATGATTCTCCGAACACCACTACCATAGAGCATTCAAATCATCCTGTATCAAATATATATCTAACATTGTATTACCTTTCCTATAGAGTTTGAGATCATCTGCAAACATTAACACATCTGTGTATTTTAATTTATTTGTTAAATCATTAATAAACAAAAAAAAACAAGGGGTAACAGTAGCTCAAATTAGGAATAGTTGTTCTATGTTATCGATTGAAGTTTTCACAACACTAGCTTGAATATAGGAGCTCACAGCTATCAAAAATCCTCTAAACCTTGTATTACTACTGACTAATAAGTTTCTATCTGTTCTAAAAACATTAAACTGTGGAATGCATATTTCTTCACCATATGTATCAGATGGAAACCAGCTTTCAGTAAGAACAACTATATAGTAACCAGAAAACTAAATCACATTAACTTCATTAAGTTTAGTTCGGAACCAACCAAGATTCTGATATAAGTAACTGTAGTGCGTCAATTTATTTTTTTATAGTAACACATTTGACAACTTTGAAACATCCATTCATATAGTGAATAGTATAGCTATTATCATGATTATACTCTTATTTATTATCAAGTTCTTTCTGAGCTTTTTTTGTACTGGTTTTGTTGTAATCTAGTTTGGTCTTGAGTAATTCTATAAACCATATTATGTAACACATATTTGGATTTTTAAGGCACTTTACAAAATGCTTTTATAATCATAAATTATCTTCGTTAGACTGGGGTTCTCTGGATTGAATTTTCCAACCCTAACTACTTTCAAAACTTTTTCTGCCGCATTATCGATTCTGAAAAACTGCAGTTGGTCTTAGTTCTTTCTACATTGGGTTAAGTATATTTAAGATATGTGTTCACCACTTTTTCATTTGTGAAAGTGAAAAATTCCCAAAAATATAGTAAATTCAGTAATTAATAATTCACATGCAGTTTATGAGTGCAACAAAGTGAAACGACATCAATTAAAACAAAGCTTTAAATGTTTATTTTTGAAAGTTTAAAGATATTTTTATGGGACAAATGATACTTTGATTCCAAATAAGCATTAACAGTTGTCATTAAAAAAAACAAATTAAAATGTTACCAAAGAATATGGTTGCATGTGTGTCTATATTTGTTGATGTTACATAGTCTAATGATGCAAAAGACAAGAAATTGTCAAGGAAAACTTTAATATTGAAAATCAACCACAAACTAGCGTAGAAAAGAAAATAGTAGATATGTTATTTCATCCTCTATGCAAATAGTCACAGTTTAATATTATTAAAAGATAAATTTTTATTTATAAGACAAAATCTTACCACCGAATCTGTTCCCACGATGTCAGTTTTTAATTGGCGCAATAACTGGGGTAATTTAATTGCAGCGACACTCCCTGTACAACAAACCAATATTTTAACCATTTTTAATGTTCTTCACTAGAGAAACCTAATTTTGTCCAATCCTCTCTGGTCATAAGATTGTTATCCATACGACAGCCCAAATATTCTTTAGCTTCTTTTCGACAGGCGGAATTATCGTTTTTATTAGTATATAAACACTTCATATATGCAACCATTAAATTTTTACATAGCCCTTCATGATCTAGAGGAAAACTGCCTTTTTCTGGGGGAGTAGGTTGAAAGGATTTTTGACCAAATGTCATAGACGACATTAGAGGTCTTTAAGTAATTATTTACATAAAAGTCGAGGACAATATAATTTTAAATTACAAGCGGGCACTGTTATAACACAGCTGAAATATAACTAAATTTTATTTAAAAATATTTTGGATATTCATGTTTCTACTAACCTAATTCTTCTTTGTTCATAACCTCTCTTCTTCTGGATCAGCAGCTAATTGGGTTATTGAATGAAGTTCTACTATCCACTTAAAATAAAATTTATCACCTTCTAAACCTTTCAATTCGATTTTATTTAGAAAATAAAGAACGTAATTTTACGAATGAGACAAATGGGTCCTTCTAAAAAAAAAGACATTCAAAATACGAATTTTATTTTTTTTCTAATGTACCATTCCCTTCATAAAAAACTGGTACAACTCCAAATATTTTTACATATCTTTACCAGAGAACATACGAACACAGAGAAGCGACACGAGGCCCGGAATTCGTGTATCTTTTCTGTATACGCATGACCCAAATAAGGTGCTTTACTGTCAAAAACACGTGCGTTTTCTTCAATTTTAAGTTGCTTACGATAGTCCGTAGGCATCTGTGGTAAACTCTCGACTATACAAGTGCATTTGACCATTTATCTAATTATTTAGTAGTTAAAAGTTTATAGTTATAGTTTATAGTTATAGTTAAAATATATAAGTTAAATATATAAGTTTATAGTTATAGTTTATAGTTAAAAGTTTAATTTATAAGTATTTAAAATGTCTTCTGGTTATTGTTGTGCGTTTCGCGGATGTTCATCTGTGACAGGAAAAGGAATAAGTTTATTTAGATTTCCTAAGAATAATAACAGGTAATTACTATTGCTTTGTAATTATTATTAGTTATTACATAATAGTATTAATTTGACTTTGAGTAAGCCGACACCGACGTGTCCGCCCGAGCTTGTAATGTAAGCGTAGCAAGTGAGTGAGAAGTTGGAATAAAGGGATAATGGAACAATAAGTAGCATAAAAAAGATAATAATTATTCGAGATAATTATCATATATTCCAAATTAAATAAGGGATAATTAATACAGTTAACTTATACATTTAAATTATACAAAGTATAACAATTGACCTAGTTATTGCATTGTTTGATAATTGTTTAAACGTATAAAAAGCACGAAACATCCGTGACCCAAATAGGCAGCAATAATGCCAAAACTACAACTCGGCGAAAACGTAACCTTGGACTACAACCGGTCAACTAGGACACCATTTGATAAAAACCGAACCAAGGTAGTCGGTAGTTAGTAGGCAGTCAGTCAGTAGTGATAACGGGGGCGCCGTAACTGCCCGCCCAGGGCAGTGATCGCCGGACGCGATAGCGTCCAGTACGCGAGACAGTCGGTGATTTTCCGGGGGCCGGGTACCTTCTGTCAGAATTCGCGTGTAGTCCGGTTATTGTGGCAGCTCGAAAGTTCGCAACCCTCAACTGACCGAGTTCCAGAAGACTGAACGTGTCGTGGTTGAAGCCCTAATATACACATAAGGTAACAGATTTCTTATACTAACCTGTGTAATTATATTTGTACCTCTGTCAACTTTTCACTATCTTGCTACATCGTCTCCCGACGCGCAGAATAACGTGTTAACGATTGTATTAGGAACTTCAGGGTAGATTCAATATATTGTTGACTCTAATATGGTTTTTTTTTAATGTTCCTTCGTCCGACTCACTAGAGACTAGGAGAACACGAGAATTCTGCGTATACATATCTCCGGCTTCAAAAGTAAGCCCATAACCTCTACTCTTTACAGGACCTGAGACCGAGGAGTTCTTACCCCTATCCCGAAATCCCTTATCTTCTCGTAAATCCACGAAGACGAGCCAGCCCTCCAGACCAGTGTGACCAGTATTCCTTGCAGCCGCTCGCAGGGTTAGCATCCCTTGAGGATCTATTGTATTTTACATTTGGTGACAGTCTTTACAGGACCCTATACATAGAAGTCCTTAATCCCTCTCCACTTCTCGTAAATCTGTAGAGATTATTACAAGCTCTCGTTAAGTGAAGCAATAAAAAAATAAATTTTGGTTTGCCAAGGGATAGTTCAGAATAAAAACCAGATAACTACGAACACACATTAAATTTATTGTCTCCGAAGGCTCAGGTCAAAAAATCAACACAGATGTTGGCCTACTGGTGTGAAAGCGCTCGCAGACAACAATACGAATATAGTATTTTTAGGAAATAAAAATATATAGAGGGTTTTATACACGAGAATATTTGATTTAAACGAAACAAAGAAATTCCGAAAATGCTCAAACTAAAAATTGTTGGAATGGAAACATAATTAGATCGAAAATTGGGAAAATCTTAAAATTATAACAGAACAAGACTTCAAAATAAAAACATGATTGCAAATAAATAAACTTACATTAACATAACTTCAAATATTTGCTGTCTTTTTCACCAAACAAACTTACATTAAATTATGAAAAAACTAAATGCTCATCTACTTTTTGCTATATACAAAAGTTGTCTGTCAATGTTTAATTCGTTAAATATAAATAACAAAGATCAAATATATGGATCGGAGTACACAACATATTTAGGGAATAAATATTTAAATGGGAATTACAAATAAAAAATATTAAAACTTTATTTATTGTATATCTCAATATTTAGTGACAATTTTGAAACTTAATTAGGAGAAAACTGTAAATTTATTAAGATGAGATATTGACAAAAGTTAAATACTTCATTACTTACAATACTTTTAGAATATACTAATACTCTTATAGTTGTAAGTAATGAAGTATTATTTATAAATACAAAAAACTCTTTTCTACTAGTCAAACCCTTTCATTTGATACCCATATTGAAGTAGTTGTGAAAAAATAAGTAATCCGCTATTGTGTAGCGGCGTCCATCTTGGATATACAATGATACTGAATGTATGTAGTGTATGTATAGTCGATTCGCTAATCTCAGACACAACTATCTAGTATTTTAGTAATTATTTTATTGCGAAACTTAGTTACCTTTTAACAGACTAGAACTGGATGACAATTACTATATTTACAACCAAGCACATATGCCCATAGAAAATATTAAGAGTAAACAGACATAAATCTTACTCCAATCAATCATTATTTATTTACACCGTTATATAATTCCACAACAGACAACGGAAGATTTGACCAATAATTTAAAGGTAAATGCTCCAAATATACATTTTTACTTCAAGAAGTTAAAGTTTAAGGAGTACCAAGCAAACTTTAAAGTTTCATATCCATTGGATTATAAAAATGAAGTTCTCAATCCCAGTATCTGGCCTGAAGGTTCAGTGGTTCGTCGTTTTGACTTCAAGTATAAGAATTGTACTAACCGCAGTTAACAACAAAACCAGAAATAATTGTTACAAATCCGGCTTAGGCAAACTAGATACTACAAATAATTTTAAAGGCAATACCAATCAACTAAAAATCGTATGTATTAACTCTGAATCTATTGTAAACAAAATAAATTGTATCCAAATATTAGTAGAAAGTCTGGATTTACTATGTATATCCGAATCATGTGTAATGACAATAATATAAATTCGTTTTATCTTCCTAATGCTCTCTTGTAATGATTCGTAATACTTTTTTGATTATTTTTTAGGTTATTAGGATAAAGATAATTTATTAGGAAATTCCACGACGAACAAATTATATCTTGTATCAAC